>JAODAL010085747.1:0-10480 GCA_025379985.1 Phyllomedusa bahiana
CCTCATCCACAATATACTGGTTACACATAGAGCACAGCATAGAAGGGGCCCTACATCCACAATGTACTGGTTACACATAGAGCACAACATAGAAGGGGCCCTACATCCACAATGTACTGGTTACACATAGAGCACAACATAGAAGGGGCCCTACATCCACAATGTACTGGTTACACATAGAGCACAGCATAGAAGGGGCCCTCCATCTGTAATGGATAGATTTTTATATAGCAAAAAAATGTATAGTTGTATATAATTCACAGTGTATACTTATATATCCCTCACTATGTATACTTCTATATCACCCACAATGTATACTGTAAGGTGGCAGCCGGAAAAGTCTGTGATGTTGTGTATATCCCGGCAGGTTTCTGCATTCACAATGGTAAATTTATGGGAAGGGACTTCAAAGGAGAAGAAAGTTGCATGGTCCCACCACTGGTAAGTGGCAGGGACGTGTCACCAAGGTACTGATCTTGGTGAAGTAGGAGCCATTGGTTTTTTCATGTCAGCTGCAATATGTAGTTACCGCATGTTTAACAGTTAGCATAGCTGTTTGCCAACAGCTTAATCCGGGACAACTCTTACTGGAAGCGAAGTGTTGGGAAGGTGGCTGCTCCCCCTGTTCCAGGCCAGAGTTTTGCTGGACTATTTGTCAGCTGACTACGCGTTGCTGTTACCCAGGATAAAAGAGCATTTGACCTGAGAGGCTACAGAGTGGAGATAGTCAAGTTGTCCCATACAGCCACTGGAGGACTTCAGGTGACAGTGAGGAGATCTGCCCCTGTATTAGCCAGTGCTCAGACGAGCAGGAGTTTGTTTTATTTTGCTTTACGTTGCATTGCTGCCCCTATTGTCTTTGTTTGGATGCACAAGAGCCAATAAAAGACGGAGCAAACCATATTTGGACTTTAAAATCTGTCAAAGTTGGATTTTGCTACGATCCCAGAGCGGTTGCTGCTAATAATACTTATATATCCCCCATAATCTATACTTCTTTATCACCCACAATGTATTCTAGAAGGAGGAAAGCCTTCATGTGATATGATGATAGATTCCTCCAGACTGGTGTGAAGTTGAGGAGTTGGTGCACGGCCATGTTCATTGGGCAGTGGTTTCGTAATGTGTCGTGTTATCTGTTTTTGGCCACAGTAAAAGCCATTGAAAACCTTTGAGAAAGCTGAGATACTTTCCATCCCACAGCATTACCTTTGCAGATCCGGATTCCTTCCCCTATGAGACGCTGTTTTCCCGGTGGCCCCGGCTGCTGCTCTGCTCCTCTCTGCATCGGCTTTGTTACTTCCTCTCTTTTCCTTACATCAGGAAATCTTATCATTTATAGGGTCCATTCAAATAACATCATTGGCTGCGCTGAGGTACATCGATGGATGCAGGGAAGCAGCCACTACCGGGCCCATAGAAATCAATGACGCAAACATAGTCCTATATGGATCACATTTCCTCTCTTTCCCAGCAGTAGACACTTTCCCTGAAGGTCTCAAAGCTTGTAAGACTATGAACGTCCCCTTACATGCCAAAAGAGATATTGGTTTTAGACTTAAAGGGGTTCACTCACTATGCAGTTCCAGAGTCACAAGTACCTTCAGCCTCACATTACCTGGTCGGGCTGTGGTTTGTTCTATAGCAGTGATTTACATGTTTCGCTGAGTGTTACAGTGACATAAGTGCAGAAAGCTTAAAGGGGTTTTTCCACAAAATAAAATTGCTGAGGGAAGTTTGAAAATTAAATAACAAACATTTTGACCATTCATCATTATTAAAAATTCTGCACCGTTTTTGTTTTAGCTGTTCCTTTGGTGATCCATTGTTTACAGCTCGTCTCCAGGGGATACGACCAGTGGTGAGAGCTCCTCAGTCCTGGTCGCACATGCTCAGACATCACATCTCTTCTCAGGCAGCTACTGAGTGTTCAATCCCCGGGTGCTGTCATTCTACTCCCGTCCTCTGTCCTCCTTAGTAATTAGTCAAACAGTGCAAATATTTAAAAAGAAACCTCAATCAGGTCTGTGCATTGATAAAGAGAGAAAAAAAAATCCACAGGTTAAGTTCCTGCAGGGATTTGAACCAAAGACCCTTGTGCTGTAAAGCAAAAATGTTATCTCCGAGCTACAATGTAGCTACTCACAGCTCTTGACATAAACAGACATTTCTTTGACTAAAGATATGAAAGGCCTGGTGATGTCATCCTGCTGGGTCACATGATAAGCAATTCAAACAAATCACACACGCCCCTTTCTGAGCACACAGAGCTGAAGAGCTGGATACAGGAGGTATGAAATGAGATTGTGGCAAAACCCCTTTAATCTATGTAAAGAAAGCTACAAAGCTTTAAAGAGTGAAATCAATTCCTTATCAAAGGTAATTAATATAATCCTGTTAGAGACAAAGACTCTGCTCCATCCGACCATGGGGGCATCACTCCCTTCTACTCACTCCCTCACTACTATGGACGGTAACATAGAGATGTCTCCAGCGTCTTCCAAATGTCTATGGCTGGTTCTTCTTCATGCCCCCTGGATTTACATAATTTAGTGACGTATATGAATAAGGTTCTTTTAGGCCAAAACCTCATTTTCAGTCCCTATTACAAATGGTCTGTATGGAGCAGATTTGATTTGCATCAATACTTTTTTCACTTTGCATTTGAATCACTGGAGTGCGGTTGAATAATTTTCAAAAGGGACTTCCAAACCCGTCAACCAGCTCTCAAGTACGGTCACTTTCCAGAGAGTGTTGCCCCGACACAATAAATACAGTCTAGAGACTCTTGTGTGAGCAAATACATTTTCTCTTGTCTCCTGACCAAGGCAATATCAAAAGAGGAATGTATTTAGCAAAAGTATTGAATTACTTGTCCCTACATGTTAAAAGCTAATCATTGCAGTGGTTTCCCCCTTTTAAGACTGAAGTGGTTCAGAGATATCAGCTGAGGTTGTTGTGTGTAAAACCACACAAAGCTTGTAGGGCGTTAGCTCACCTTGATTGTAGCGTTCATCTGGTCCGTCCCTGTGTAAGGTTTCTTTTCCTTCCGGCTGTTCCTCCGTCCTCAGTCGCAGGACCCAAAATGCAAGTAAGTAGGAACTTTTTCAGCCAATGAAGTATAAACGTTCAAATCTTTATTCATAATAAATGCAATAGTGCAGAGGGTAAAAAGTTGTAGCAAAGAAACCAACGCGTTTCGGGCGTCAAAGTTTGACGCCCGAAACGCGTTGGTTTCTTTGCTACAACTTTTTACCCTCTGCACTATTGCATTTAATATGAATAAAGATTTGAACTTTTATACTTCATTGGCTGAAAAAGTTCCTACTTACTTCCGTTGTTGTGTGTATATTGTGTCTATATCCGAGTGTCTGAGATCACAACTATAAGGGCATGTTCACACGGCGTTTTTGGACGAGGTTTTCGGAGCCTTTTCTCGCCCAAAACCTCATCCAAACCACATCAAAACCTCGCCTGAAACACGCTTCTTCAGACGAGTTTTTTGACGAGGCTTTGATCAGGTTTTGGATCAGGTTTTTGACGAGGTTTTCACCCATACAAATGAATAGCCAAGACAAAAACCGTACCGAAAACCGCACCGAAAAACCGCGCCTAAAACGTGCCTACAACGCGCTTCAAGAATTGACATGACACTTCTTCCAAAGAAGAGCGTAAAAACCTTATTGTGTGTGAACTACAACGAGGTTTTACATAGGAATCAATTAAATGGACTGGGGGCATTTTGGAAGTGTTTTGGACGAGGTTTTGGTCGAGGAAACGCTCCGAAAACCTTGTCCAAAACCTCGTCCAAATCCGCTGTGTGAATGAGGCCTAAAGCTTTGTGTCAAACGGTCTACAGTAAAGCAGTAAATATATTCTACCAGAGACTCAGGTCTGGTACATACAGAAGCACAGGACACTGAGAGTTTCAGGACAATTCAGACGAGACACCTTCAGGGAGCATTGATGGGACTGTGACCTGGTGCAGCCAAAGCTTGGAGCGCCACCACTTCCAAACTCATTGAATTTGGTGCTCCATGCATTCTGGTGAGAAGTTATGCAGTCTTGGTATTTCACATTTGCTTGGTACTCAACGCGCTCGCACCAACCTGTTGGTGTCCTGGTCCTGGCTCCAGCCCTGTTAGGCCATGTTCACACGGCTAACTGTGGGACGTAATTCGGTCCGTAATTACACACCGGAGTGCGCCAATTACGGGCTGAATCCGTCCCAGTAACTACGGTAATCCACAGCTCTCATAGAGAACCATGGATTACGTCTCCTCTCCCGGCTCGGCGAATACGCCGAGGGGGGAGATAATTCACATGCGCCGCTGGTAATGATTCTCTATGGGCCGGCGAAGTGCCGGCCCCCCGCTCCCTCCTCCGCTCCCGCCCCGCCCCCGGCCACACAGCGTAACTGCGGGGCGTAATTACGTCCCGCAGTTAACCCGTGTGAACATAGCCTTAGTCTCGATGCAGCTCTCATACAGGGCTCTGTCAGTCCGGAGACACTTTGTGACTGTTGGTAGCCAGTCCTAGACCATGTACAATCAGCTCACGATCTAGCGCTTCTTTATGTCACCGCCCCCTTGCCATATTCAGCAGTTGATGTAATGGCATCTTTAAGTGTCGCGTCTCAGAACTTCATTTATGTCTCAGGACACTGAGAGCTTCAGGACCGTTCAGACGAGACACCTCTGGGGAGCACTGACAGGACTGTGACCTGGTGCAGCCAAAGCTTGGAGCGCCACCACTTCCAAACTCATTGAATTTGGTGCTCCATGCATTCTGGTGAGAAGTTATGCAGTCTTAGTATTTCACATTTGCTTGGTACTCAACGCGCTCAATACAACCTGTTGGTGTCCCTGTCCTGGCTCCAGCCCTGTTAGTCTCGATGCAGCTCTCATACAGGGCTCTGTCAGTCCGGAGCCACGTTGTAACTATTGGTAGCCAGTCCTAGACCTTTTACAATCAGCTCACGATCTAGCGCTTCTTTATGTCCCCCCCCGCCCTCCCCATATTCGGGCTTTGATGTAAGGGGCATTTTTTAAGTTTTCGCGTCTCAGAACTTCATTTATGTCTGGGGTTTTTTTAAAAATCTTGAAAGGAAATTTTTCCCCTTTATTACCGCTTTCAAGGTTTCGTAAAAGGGTGGTTTTTTCCTTTGGGGCCCAAAGGCAGTTTAAAAATTCAATTTAAAACCAAAAATTTTTTTTTTTAACCCCCCTTTAAACACCGCCCACTGGTTTTTTGATGTCCACTTTTCGTCTTAAATTTGGGCAGAAAACATAAAAAGACGTTGTTTTCGAGACAGGGGGTTTGGGGGCTCCCACCCGCCGCAACAGACAAAAGAACGAGCTGGGGTTTAACATCCGTGCCCAAGAGCAAAAACCCCCTCCATCCCCGGCCTAACCCTTTGACGCCGGGGGGCCCCATGACTGTTTTCAAAATTTCACAGGGAAATTCCCCTCCCCAAATTCTGGTGATCGGGATCCCCATTTCCCCGGCGAACGTTGCATAGCATCCCCGGGGAACCAAGAATAACCCCAGTACGCCCTGTATAACAAGAAATGCTACCCGGGGCAAACTGTGTGCGCCCTGACTGCTGCCTGTGCCATACTGACACAGAGACTAATGTATTATCATATTTGAATATGCTAATACATTGGTAAGTGTAAAAAAAAAAAAAGAAGTTGCTCAGGATCCGTACACAAATCACTGACAACAATAAACTCATCTCAAATAAAGTAGATAGTTTAACTGAAAAATAATTAAAACTTAACCTTTCCCTTTTTTTAGCTTTAAAAGGGATTTTAGATATTTTAAATAAATAAAACCAAAAGGGAATAGAAAGAAAAACTTTTCCCCCAATTCACAGAGACAAGTGTGTAGGGGAATAAAAAATGGGGTTATCAAAAAGGACAATTTTATTTTTTTTATCACAGTAAAAAAAAAGTTTTTTCTATATATGTATGAAAAACCCCCCCCTGTAAAACCCCGCTAAAAGGTTCTTGAGGAAGAATGGGGCCCTCCCATCGTATGATGCGCATTCACACTTGCTTGAATCGTCCAATCCAGGGATTCTGTTCTCATAAGTCCAAAGGGATTGAAGGGTTTAAAATACCATAAAACCCCCAAACCCCCCCCCCCCCCCCCCCCCAAAAAAAAAACCAAAAAAATGTTTTTAAGGGAACTGAACAAGTTTAAAAACGCTTTAAGCAAAACTGGAATTTTGGGCACATAATTTTTTGGAATCGGATTTGCCCTTTTTGGGAAAAAAAGGTTTTTTTTTAAAAAAAAAACCAAAAAAAACAAAACAAAAAACGGGGGATGATGCTGGTTTCCCTATACAACTTTTGAAGTGGTTTTTTAAATTCATATTTTTTTTCCCCTATTTTTTTACTGGGGTAAATAAAAAAATCAATTGTCCTTCTAACTTCTCTTTCCAAAATTTGGGTTTAGCATTTTTTTGCATCTCCTTTCCATTTGTTTTAAATTAAAGTATCTATAAATCTTTCAAGGGGTTTTTTTCCTCACAAACAAAGATTGGGTTTTTCAACCTGAGGGACAGGTAATTGAAGCCCTTTTTCTAAAAAAAATTAAAATTTTGTTTTTTAACTTTACTAACCAAAAAGAGTTTATATCGGCTGAGTGCACACAGGCTTATGCAGTTACCTGACCATAACGCTGCTAACAGAGAACAGAGAGTGATGTCCCCATGATTGAAGGGCTCATTCCAAAAGACCCAATTTTTTTCTAACAAATTAGCTTTTATTTACAGCTAAGCAACTATTTTCACTGCTCGGAGCACTTGTAGTCTGTTTACTAAAGATTAGCTCTCCTGCGCTGCATGGCTCAGCTAGTTACAGAAAAGCTAAATATGATAATCGCTGCTCTGGAACCACTCACAGCCTGACAGAGGCAGAGTGAAAGAAAAGCTGGCTGTGACTGTGAAACTGCATGGTGTCTATACAAGTAAAGGTTACACTGCAATTATTGCTCAGAGATACCTCAGGATCAGTACAGGAAAAATAAAGCAATGAGTTTACAAGGTTTTCCCTGTTTTTTCATGGATTTAAAACTGGGGGTAAATGTTAGATGTTCAAATGTTTTTATTCAGCACAATTTTGCGGTTTTTTCCATTTGTTGGAGCTGTTATATGTTTTTTGTAATATATTATATTGGGAGAAAGTCCTGCATTAGTCGGAAATGTTTTTTTTTCTGCATCAGGTAATGCACATTCATCACATTTCAAAATAATTTAAACCCGCTTTAAAAAAAATTTAAACACTTCAACTACTAAGAAAATGAACAACGTAAGGTATATATACATATATATTTACTCTTTTTTCTCAGAATAACCTTTTTTTCTTACTAGTTCCAGGGGTGTAGCCAGGGCCCGGAGATCCCCCACGTCATTGCTTTTCTATGATCGTTTTTCTTTCAAAACAACGAGGAACATTAATGGTTTTTTCATGGGTGATGGAAGGGATGTTTGGGGAAAATTTCGAGCAAATCATTTGAGGGAAAAAAATGAAGAAAAATGCAGAATACAAAAGGAGTGGATATTCTATTAATTACAATCACAGAAGGAGTGTGGGCCCCATTCCCAGGTCTTCAATGCAGGTTATTGTGGGGAGTGTAGGGCCCCATTCCCCGGTCTTCCATCAGGGTTATTGTGGGGGATGTAGGCCTTTTTCCCAGGTCGTTTATGCAGGTTATTGTGGTGGAGTGTAGGCCTCATTCCCAGGTCTTCCTGCAGGTTTTGTGGTGAGTGTGGGCCCCCTTCCCAGGTCTTCCCTGCAGGTTATTTTGGTGGGGTGTAGGGGCCCCATTCCCAGGTCTTCCATCAGGTTTTGTGGTGGAGTGTCCGGGTCATTCCCAGGTCTTCCATGCAGGGTTTTTGTGGTGGAGTGTGGGGGCCCTTCCCCGGTCTTTTCCCTCAGGTTATTGTGTGGATGTAGGCCCCATTTCCCCGGGGTTTTTATGCAGGTTATTGTGGTGGAGTGTGGGCCTCATTCCCAGGTCTTCTATCAGGTTATTGTGGTGGAGTGTAGGCCTCATTCCCAGGTCTTCCATGCAGGTTAAATTTTGGTGAGTGAGGCCTCATTCCCAGGTCTTCCATGCAGGTTTATTGTGGTGGGAGGTAGGGCCCCATTCCCAGGTCTTCCAGCAGGTTATTGTGGTGAGTGTGGGCCCCATTTCCCCGTCTTCCATGCAGGTTATTGTGGTGGAGTGTAGGCCTCATTCCCAGGTCTTCCATGCAGGTTATTGTGGTGGAGTGTAGGCCTCATTCCCAGGTCTTCCATGCAGGTTATTGTGGTGGAGTGTGGGCCTCATTCCCAGGTCTTCCATGCAGGTTATTGTGGTGGAGTGTAGGCCTCATTCCCAGGTCTTCGATGCAGGTGATTGTGGTGGAGTGTGGGCCTCATTCCCAGGTCGTGTAGGGCTTCCATGCAGGTTATTGTGGTGGAGTGTAGGCCTCATTCCCAGGTCTTCCATGCAGGTAAATTTTTGGGGTGTAGCCTCATCCCAGGTCTTCAATGCAGGTTATTGTGGTGGAGTGTGGGCCCATTCTCAGGTCTTCCATGCAGGTTATTGTGGTGGAGTGTAGGCCTCATTCCCAGGTCTTCCATGCAGGTTATTGTGGTGGAGTGTAGGCCTCATTCCCAGGTCTTCTATGCAGGTTATTGTGGTGGAGTGTAGGCCTCATTCCCAGGTCTTCTATGCAGGTTATTGTGGTGGAGTGTAGGCCTCATTACCAGGTCTACAATGCAGGTTATTGTGGTGGGTGGGGCCCCTCCCAGGTCGTTTAAAGCAGGTTATTGTGTGGAGGTGGCCATTCCAGGTCTTCTATGCAGGTTTTTGTGGTGGAGTGTAGGCCTCATTCCCAGGTCTTCCATGCAGGTTATTGTGGTGGAGTATGGGCCCCATTCCCAGGTCGTAAATGCAGGTTATTGTGGTGGAGTGTAGGCCTCATTCCCAGGTCTTCCATGCAGGTTATTGTGGTGGAGTGTAGGCCTCATTCCCAGGTCTTCGATGCAGGTTATTGTGGTGGAGTGTGGGCCCCATTCCCAGGACGTGTATGCAGGTTATTGGGGTGGAGTGTGGGCCCATTCCAGGTCTTCAATGCAGGTTATTGGTGGATGTGGCCCTTCTCAGGCTTCATGCAGGGATGTGGTGGAGTTAGGGCCCCAATCCCAGGTCTTCCATGCAGGTTATTGGGGGAGTGTAGGCCTCATTCCAGGCTTCATGCGGTATTGTGGTGGAGTGTAGGCCTCATTTTCCCAGGTCTTCCATGCAGGTCAATTGTGGTTTGGGGTGTGGCCCATTTTCCCCGGTCTTCTATGCAGGTTATGTGGTGGAGGTGGGCCCCATTCCATCTTCCATGCTTATTGGTGGGAGTGTGGGCCTCATTCCCAGGTCTTCCATGCGGTTTGGGTGGAGTGTGGCCCATTCCCAGTCTTCCATGCGTTTATTGTGGTGGGGTGTGGGCCCCCTTCCAGGTCTTCCATGCGTTATGGGTGGATGTGGGGCCATTCTCAGGTCTATATGGGAGGGGAAATTTGTGGTGGAGTGTGGGCCCATTCCCAGGTCTTCTATGCAGGTTATTGTGGTGGAGTGTGGGCCCCATTCCGAAGTCTTCCATGCAGGTTATTGTGATGGAGTGTGGGCCCATTCCAAGGTCTTCGATCCAGGTTTTCGTGGTGGAGTGTTGGCCCCATTCCCAGGTCTTCCATGCAGGTTATTGTGATGGAGTGTGGGCCCATTCCAAGGTCTTCTATACAGCTTTTCGTGGTGGAGTGTAGGCCCCATTCCCAGGTATTCTATGCAGGTTATTGTGGTGGAGTGTGGGTGATGGAGAGGTTTTAACAGCAGGGAGCAATGTCACCAGTACCACCACTGCTAGAGCAGAGAGAGGAGATAAGGCTATGTTCACATGGGATAGTTTCGGCATGTATTTCGCATCATATTTGCACTCTAATAAGAGCGAGATGCGCGCCGAAATCACGGTAATGCTCAGTTCTCATAGAGAACTATGGATTACACCTCCTCTCCACAGGAGTACAATACGATTGTATTGTACGCGCGGGGAGATAAGTGACATGTCAATTATTTGCGGACGAAAACGCGCCGCGAGTGATGCATGTCTATGGGGCCGGCGGGATACCGCCCCACCTCCTCCCCCGCCTCGCTAGAGTACGCGAATCAGTGCGAATCCCAAATCACCCTGCGTAATTGCGGCTGTACTGTACGCCCCGCAATTACGCCATGTGAACATAGCCTTAGACATAGCAGGGAGTGATGTCACCAGCCAGGCCAGGGCTGCTAGTGCAAAGTTAGCAGAGATAGGTGGTTGGTGACCTAGGAAACCTTCTGCAGGAGATAAGAACTGCTCTAACTCTGAAATAAAGCAAAATTAGAACAATGTATTTGGTAATAGTCTTTCTTCACCTTTGAAAGCCAGTCAATGAAGTGG
>JAODAL010085748.1:0-10480 GCA_025379985.1 Phyllomedusa bahiana
GAGGGTGTAACAATAACTATTAAAGGGGGGCCCAGGGCCCGTAACTATAACTTTTTTATGGGGGCCCCGAGGCTTGTTTTAAAATATCTGTTATGGGGGGCTGAGGCTAGAAAATATAACTGTTTTTGGGGGCACTGAGGCTGGGAACTATTTATCTATATGGGGGGACTGAGGCTGTAACTATATCTGTTATGGGGACAAAATGAGGCTGTTTAAATATAAACCCCTTTTGGGGGGGCATTAAGGGGTGTAAAAAACATCTGGTTAATTGGGGGCACTGAGGCTTAACTATAACTGTTTTTGGGGGGACTGAGGGTTAAAATATAACCCGTTATGGGGGCACTGAGGCCGAACTAAAAAACTTTTAAGGGGGGGACCCAAAGGCCGTAACAAAAAAAGTTATGGGGGGGACCCGAGGGTGTAAAAAATATAAAATTTATGGGGGGGACTGAGGCGGGAACTATAACGTTAAAGGGGGCAATTTTTGGCGTAACTATTCTGTTTTTGGGGGGGACTGAGGGTATAACGGTTATGGGGGACTGAAAGGGTGAACTAAACTGTTTTTGGGGGGACCCGAGGGTATAACTTTATTGGGGGGACCGAGGCCCGAAAAAATAACTGTTTTTGGGGGCACTGAGGCTAGAACTAAAACGTTTTTCGGGCATGAGGCTTTTTAACATTTCTTTTATGGGGGGCAAGGCTATAACTGTTATGGGGGACTTAGGGCGTAAACCCCAATGCGGTGTCTGCTCCCCCCGTAAAAGAAAATTTTCAATTTTTTAAAAAAAATCCGAGGGGCGTCTTCCTGGGCTTGGGGACGGGAAAAGGGACACTCTGCTGTGGTGTCGGCAAAACACAGAAAGGGTTTGCGCTTCTGGGAAATCAACCCCGTAAAACTGTACACATTTTAAAGGGCTTTCTGGGAGACAGGGGGCAGTGCCCGAGCTGCTTTTTTCCTTCTTTCTAAACCCCAGAAAAAATTTTACTGCAATGAACAAAGGAAAAAGTTTATGGTTCCGGGGTCGTGGATCCACTGGACCACCGAAAACGATGGCATAAGCCACGCCCGGGAAAAAGAAACTAAGAAGGGCCCGGTTTTCACCCGAGCCCCCGCCGCAAAGCGGGATGGACCCTTTCTGCTGGGGAGTTAAAACCCGGGGGCGACCCCGACCCTGACTTTCTTTCCTGGACCGAGGTGTAGCGTGGGGACAAAAAATCGTCAGGCAGGCTCGTAGCGAGGCCCGGCAAAAGGGCAGGGCGGGAGCTATGGGGTTTTGGTTCGGGACCCGGCAGAAGGTCAGGACAATGGGGGGGGGGGGGAGATTTTTTGGTTGAAAGGGCGGAGGCAAACGGTACGGGACACGTTAAAACAGAACAAGGCTTAGGAACGCCCTTTCCCCCAAAAGGCCCAAGGGGACTAAAAAATCCGGGGAGGTCATTCGGGAAAAGGCTGGCTTTAAATAGGGGCAGTGACCGGGAATAAACCAATTACGGTGCACGGCCCCCCTTTAAAATTTAACCCCTGGCCGGCGCGCCGCGCCCTAAAAGGGGGCGGGGCCCGCACCGCCCCCGGGCAGAGGCGCAAACAGGAAGGGGTGGTCCGGGTAAGTGACCTTTTTTGGGAAAAGGGGAGGGAACGAGAGTGCCTTTCGACCCGGGGTGAGGGATGTGACCCGCCCCCCCCCCTTTCCCCCCCCCCCCCTTCTTTTGGCCCGAAAAGGGAAACTCCGGGAAAACATTAAAGGTCCCGGATAAAATTTTCCCTTTTGGTTTCCCCCGGACCTTTTTTCGGGCCCGAACCCCCTTCCCTTTAATGAGGAAAAAAGGGGCTTCCCTCTGAAAAATTTTCGGTTTTTAGAATTTCCTTTTTTTGTAAAAACATTGGTGGCGTCAGCCTCAGGAGCGGAGGAAATCTTTCCCGAGAGAAAAGATTTTTGGATGACCGGCTTCAAAAGGGGAGAGACATGGGAAGAGTTCGGGGACCCTTTATAGTGGG
Organism: Phyllomedusa bahiana; assembly: GCA_025379985.1. NCBI lineage: Eukaryota > Metazoa > Chordata > Amphibia > Anura > Hylidae > Phyllomedusa > Phyllomedusa bahiana. The sequence continues at coordinate 1,997 of JAODAL010085748.1, forward strand.
GAAGAAGGAGGAGCTTTTAGGGCCCGGGGTTTAGGCGTTTCAGCACCCTCCCAACGGGCCCAAGAAACCCGGGGCCCAAGCTTATAAAACCTTGGGGAAATTGAGGCGGGTAATTTCCCCCGACAACCCCACCTTGTCACCCTTAAGGGGAAAAATTGGGGGGAGGTCTTCGCCTTCTGTCAGCTTTTACCCTTTTTAAGAAACGGAAGCCCCGGGGTAGAAAATTGGGGGTGTCTGGTTCCAAAAGGGGGGTTAGGTTTTTTGGACTAAACCTTTCCCCAGCCGGACCTCAGAGGGCACAAGAGGGAGGGGGGGGGCGAGGGGTTGGGCGCCCGTAGACAAAGAAAAAGTTGGGGGAAAACCGGCAGACCCCCGGGGTCTAACCGAAATTATAAGAAAATTTCGCCCAGGGTAAAAGATTGGCCCAGTCCCCTGACCGAGCAGAAAAAATGCCGCAGATAGGGGGCCATAATCTTGGGTTTAACCCCTCCCCAAATTGCCCGGCCCGTTCCCGAGGGGATAGGCCGAGGGGAAATCCAAATTTAAATTGTAGCCCGGGTTTTCAAGGGAGCGCCAGGGGGGGGGGGGGGGGGGGGGGGGGGGGCCCCCCCCCAGTTTGGGGGACAAAAATGGGGGAAACCCCTTTTTGGAAAAAATTTTAAATTTTTTTGGGAAAAAAAGAGGAGAAGGGAATTTTTTGGAATTTTAGGGGGGAAAAAGGGTTGTTTTATAAAGAAAAATTTTTTAAAGGGGGGGTGGGGAGGGGGGTTTAATTTTTAAATGGGAAAAAGGTTTTGGGGAAAAGGGAATTTGGATGGGAGAGATTTGGGGTTGGTGGGGAATTTTTGGGGGGAAAAGGGTGTCCCCAATCCCCAAAATTCCCGAACGTCCTTGGAAAAATGGGCCACCCCAAAAAGAAACGGGGGATAAAGAGACGAAATTTTTTTTTTCCCCCCCTTTACCCCGGGGCCCTGCCACCCCGAGAGCAATGTCCCCAATCAGTAAATTTTTTTTTCGTAAACCGGGCGCACATAATCTTTCCCGGGGATTTTGTTGCAATTCTATGGGGGCCCCAGAGAAAAGCCTTTCAGGGGGGAAGAAATGCCGGGGCTGGGTTTGTCTTTCCCAAAACCCCGTCCGAACAGGGGAGAGGGCATCGGCCCCTTTACGTTTTTCTCCCCCGGGGCGAAAGTGGGAAAACCCCAAAGTTAAACCTGGAAAAGAAAAAAGAAAATCCTTCCTGGCGCCGGGGTTTTAAACGCTGGGCGCGGATAGAGGGGTTTTTTGTGGGCAGTGTAAATATTGACCGGGTGTCGAGCCCCCTCCAAAAAGATTAAACACCCTTCTTCTAGGGCTAGCTTGATGGCCAGCAATTCTCGGTCTTCCCCATAGCGTAATTTCTCTCAGACAACGAAAAGGTTTTTGAGAAAAACCACAAAGTGGGGTCTTGCCCCTTTGGGGGCCCTTTTGAGAAAGAAAAGCTCCGGCTCCCAAACCCAGGAGGCATCGACCCCTTTCCAAAAAAAGGGTTTTTCTTGCCGGGGGCGTGTGAAATACCGGGGGGGAGGCAAAAGCAGACTTTTAGCTTTTGGAAAAGCTTCTTTCCGCAGCTGGGGGCCATAAACCCAAAATTACTGCCCCTTTTTTGGTTTAAACCCCATAGAAGACACCATGAGGGGGAAGTGCGGGCACAAAATGTCCCCAAAAAAGTTGGCGAACCCCCGGAAAACTTTGTAAAGCTTTTGGAGGCCCCCCGGGTCTTGGGGCCAGGGAGGACGGCAAAACAATTTGGGTGGGTTCCATTTTTGCAGGCCCTTGTCCGGGAAAAAATTAGGGCCCAGGAAAGGAAGGGGTTTGGGGGGTGATGGAAAACCCGGACATTTTTTCGAGTTTGGCAGAGGCGGGTTTGCCCTCCCAAAAACTTAAAGGGACCTGACTACATGGCTTACGTGGGATTCCGGGTCCGGGGGAGGGAAAAATTTGAAAGTCCCTCCAGATAGAAAAATTTACACAGGGAAAACAGGAGGGGCCCGGAATAAGTCGTTGGCGAACCCCTGGAAAAAAATGCTGGGCTTGCAGAGACCAAAGGGCCATCACCAAGTACTCAAAGTGCCCATCACGAGTATTGAAGGGGGGTGTCTTCCACTCGTCTCCCTCACGAATTCGAATCAGATTATAGGCTCCACGTATTTCCAGTTTGGAGAAAATCTTGGCTCCGCGGAGCCTGTCAAATAGCTCGGTAATCAGCGGCAAGGGGTATCGATTCTTTATGGTGATTTTGTTGAGAAACCAAAGGTAATCGTACATGGATCAGGATCCATCCTTCCCTTTGTTACGAAAAAGAACCCGGCACCACAGGAGATGAGGACTTCTGAATAAACCCCTTCTGGAGATTCTCCTTGATGTAGGCAGACATCCCCAAGGACTCCGGCACAGACAGAGGGTAGACCCTGCCCCGTGGAGGGGGATGTTTCCGGCAAAGGTCAATAGGGCAGTCATAGGGACGATGAGGAGGCAAGGACTCGGCTTGCTTCTCGGAGAAGACGTCAGCATACTATGGATACGGGGCGGGAAGACCCGCTAGAGGCTTGGACGACACAGGAGAAGCGGTAAAAAACCGGCGGGGTTGCCACCAAACAGCGAGACCGACATTCTGGTCCCCAAATGGGCAGGGCTTCGCCCGTCTGCCTGTTGAGTTCCGGAGAATGAGGTTGCAGCCACGGAAGGCCCAGAAGGATGGCCGAGGAAGCCCGGGGGTAAACACATAAAACGAAAAGTTCTCTCCTTATGAAGTGCCCCCACTTAAAGGGGGAAAAAGGCTCAGTACGGTAAACGACGGATCGCTGAGGATCTCCCCACTGACGGGAATGGCCAAGGTTTTCCAGGGGAACCACGGGAGATTGTGTTGAGACACCAGGCAGCGCCCAAAAGAAATTTTCCAGCTAAAACCAAGTCCAAGAACGCTGAAGCTTGAAATTGGGTCCCAGTTTTCATTTGCGACCAGGACGGGTAGGGTTCAGACGAGGAGATGAACGGGCACACCCTTAGGGACGCCTCGCCCACGTAGCCTAGGTGCGCTCGTTCTCCCGGACGCCGTGGACAGAGCAGGCAACCCCTGAGGAGATGTTCAGGGCTACCGCAGTAGAGACATAGGTTCTCCTTATGCCGTCGGTTAAGTTCCTGCGGAGTCAGGTGGGCTCTATCCACTTGCTTGGGCTCCTCCACGGCTGACTGGGAAGGAGGCGGTGGAGGCCGTAGAAACACCAGCGCAAGACTAGGTAGACGACGGGTTTGGAGCGGTTCCTGCTCCTGGCGGAGCTCCTCACGTCTCTCCGCGAAGCGGATATCAATCCAAGTTGCCAGATGGATGAGCTCACATAATGAAGATGGCGGATCCCGGGTGGAGATGGCATCCTTAATCTGGCTGGAGAGTTCCCCTGCTGCAGGTTCAACAGGGCGGTTTCAGCAGACGAAGCGCGGGTAGGCTCTTCGAAGACACTGCGGAACTCCTGTAGGAATGTTGCAAGGTCCGCAGTGATCGGATCGCCTCGGTCCCAGAGTGTAGTCGCTCAGGCCAGGGCTTTTCCAGAGAGAAGACTGACCATGAAGGCCACTTTGGATCTTTCCAAAGGGAACTGACCAGCCATAAGTTCCACGTGGAGGGAGCACTGGGTGATGAAGCCCCTGCGGGGCCTTTGGGTCCCCGTCAAAACCGGAGTTTAGGACCGAGTGGAGCGACAGCCATGGGAGAGACCTCCGCAGCCGACTGCTGCTGCTGAGTGGCGATGAGCTGCTGCATCATAGTAGACAGCTGGTTGAGCTGCTGCGCTTGCTGCGTGATCTGCTTCGACTGCTTGACCACGACGGTGGTGAAGTCAGACACGCTCGGTAGAGGCACCATGGCGGGATCCATGGCCGAATCTTACTGTCACGGTCGGAGATAGTGGATCCTCTGGACCACCGCAAGCGATGGCATAAGCCACGCCAGGGAGCGGAGTCTAAGTAGCCCCCGGTGTTCACCAGAGCCCGCCGCAAAGCGGGATGGACTTGCTGCGGCGTGAGGCTACCAGGTCGCTACCCCTGACGTGACTTGCTTGCGGAGGCGGCCGAGGTTCGAGGTCATGGACATTCAGAAGGTCAGGGCAGGCGGCAAGATTCGTGGTCGAAGGACGGAGGCAAATGGTTCAATACACAATAATCAGAACAAGGCTTAGGAACACTTTCTCAATAGGCTAAGGGCACTAAAGATCCGGCAAGGTCACTAGGAAGAGGCTGGCTTAAATAGGGGCAGTGACCGGCAATAGCCAATTACCGGTGCACTGGCCTTTTAAATTTAACACTGCCGGCGCGCGCGCGCCCTAGGGAGCGGGGACGTGCGCGCCATGGGACAGAGGCTGCATCAGGAGCGTGGTCGGGTAAGTGACTGGTGGGACAGGCAGTGGAACAAGCGTGCCTGCGACATGACATGCGGGTCGCAGCACCGCTCGGCTGCGGGGCACGGATGCGCCTGCGACCTGGGACAAGGGTCACAGGGGCATCCGTGACAGGAACGTTCTCTGCCCCCCTGACATCATGGACTTGCCTCATATGTCAGGGTTAATGGTCAGCTCAAGTTGCAAAGTTTCATGGGTAAAATTAACCCTTTTAGGATACAGCAACTTTAGGATTTTTTTCCTTCCTTCCAAGATACCATAACTTTTTTTTATTTTTCCGCCTGCAAAGACATACGAGGGTTTGTTTTTTTGCGGGTAAAGATTTCTTTTTCAATAGTTTGTTTGACCGTACTATATATTGGGGAAATCCCCAAATTCAAACCTTTGTAGAGTGGAACATGGAAAAAAATATATAACGTGATATTGTGCTAGACTGGACTATTACAGATGTGCAATTACCAATAATGTTTTTTGGAAAAAGTTCTTTTTTCAAAAATTTTTTGTATTTTATTTTATTTATTTTTTTTACATTGGGGACTTGAACATGTGATTTCTTGATTGCCTGTATATGTACTGCAGTGTATAGTCATTTCATTTAGCTCCTTCTGCACCCTGTCTATGGCCTATGACAGGGTGTATTAGGAGCACAAACATGGCAGCCATGTAAGCCCATATTAGGCCCCTGTCTGCCATGATAATAGAACGACACCCTGCAATGCTGACGTAGGAGGTTGGGGGGGGGGCGGTCGGAGGTCATCCCCATTTTAATCATGTAGATGCCATTCTCCTGTTTACCGCAGCATCTAGATGGTGACAAGTCCAGGGCTGTCTCTGATCCCATCTAGAATTCGGAGCAGTGATTGAACCTCGGTCAAATGGGAAAAAAACGCACACATGCGCCATCTTTTTTTTTTGCTTGTGTGGTACAAATAACATTATTGGTACAATTCCAATTTTTTTTGTAATTACTTTTTGATTTGCGCAGCAGCCCAATTTTCTGAGACCAATAATATTTTTCTATATTTTTCTGCCTATGGCCCAGTTCAGGGGCACATTGGTTTTTTGCGTTTTTTTTTTTTTATTGGCACCATTTTCGGAGACCTGAGGATTTGTAATCACTTTTTATTCCAATTTTTCAGGAGGGAATTTGAGGGGAAAAAACTAAATTTTTTGATGCCGTTCTCCATGTGGGATACATAGAGTTACATATGGATAGATTGGACTTTAACAGGCACAATGATGCCGATGAGGTTGAATTTGTATGCAAGTCGGAACAAGTTCATTTGTTAAATGTAACTTCAGCGCAAAATATTTTATTTTTTTTTAGTTTCGGATAGTGCAGGGAAGGGTTTTTACATTTGTTTTGCTGTCTGTGCCCCTGTTAGGAAGATTTCACCTCATGTGCTCTGTGGAAATGCTGGAGCTTGGCATTCCACAGCTACTATCTACTGTGGAACATGGAACTACAAGTGCCAGCATGCCCCATAAATTTCTGTTTGTAACTAGGGGACAGATGTAATTCGGAACGTTGTGTTTATTTCAACTGTTAAATTTTTTTTTTTTTTTTTTTTACTTTTTTCATTTCAGTTCCCAGAGGCTACTTGACCACTACACAATTCTGCAGTACTAATGTATGGCAGAACAGTGTGCAGTTACAGCTCTCCTATGACACCGGCCTTTGGGTATGTTCACATGGCTTAACTGCGGGGCTTACATTACGCCTGCAATTAAGCCGGATGTTCCAGAGTTGCACTGATCTGCCTGCACTCCCGCCGCGCGCGCGTGGGGGGGGGGGGGGGTGGCGTAGACTGTCATTACTCGTGGCGTGTAAGCGCCGTCAATAAATGACATGTCAATTATCTCCCCGCGCGTGCAATCCGAGCGTACTGTATACGCAGGGAGAGAAGGCGTAATCCATAGTTCTCTGTGGATTACCGTAATGATTGTGGCACATTTAGCTCGTATTACAGCGCAGTACGCTCTTAATACGTGACGAAATGCGCCCCAAAATAAGCCGTATGAACATAGCCTTTGGAAGGAAGTAATTGTGGCGGTTGGATGGCGGCCTCGGGCCCTCATTAAGCTGTCGGATGGCACCCTGGCAACCGATCAGGAGATGGGAGGGGACGTCTCCTTCCCTGTATAACGCCCTAGATGCTGCAGTTGCATTAACCGAGGCATCTAATTAGTTAAACGTCCAGGATCGGAGTTTTCTCCGGCTGCTGAAGGCAGGTGTCGGCTGTAACCGACAGCTGGTGCCCATCCTGTATGCAGCTCAGCTCCCGAGCCCTCTTACTGTTAGACAGAGGTAGGCACCCTAGGTGGTCACCTACCTCTGCATACCTGTCGTCCCGGCCCTGCCAGGTATCTGTTTGTATGAAATTACCCCTTTGCTAATGGACTCACTTGGGAGAATGGTTTTGTATCGATTTTTCCGCACCAAGCCCAGGATTTCGTATTCTTTTGGATCAACAAAGTTCATCGGGATTTCCTTAAAAAAAAGAAAACACACAAAATGTATATAAATTTTAAAACATCTTCCATAGGGTACTGTGGGTACAGGTGTTATGAGGCCTGGCAGAACACACCCCCCCCCCCCTCCCATGCCAGAGAGTCAGAGTTTTCTACATGACTGCATTGTGATAAGCGGTGACATGTCTGAGAGACGCTTATCCCAACTTAATAGAAATAATCAGTAAATTTGGGTCAACAAGTTACAAGATCTATTATAGGGCTTATTGGCAGTGGCGAAGGAAGAGCTGGCAGGCGTAAGTGCAAAGAGCCAGGGGGCACCACAAGCCTTGGCCTGGAAGGTACATACTTTAGGACATGCGGGGCTACAGTTTTGTTTCTGGTGTCCTTCGACAGCTCTTTGGTCTTCCCCAAATAGTGGAGTTTGGAGTGTACGGGGAATTGGTGGACAGGTAATGAGTGGAGGACAGAGGACCCTCTTACAGAAGAAGCTACAGGTCTGTGAGAGCCAGAAATCTCGCTAGTTTGTAGGGGACCAAATACTTATTTTCCATCATAATTTGCAAAAAATTATTTCCAAATCAGACAATGTGATTTTCTGGATTGTTTTCTCATTTTGTCTCTCACAGTTGAGGTTGACCTATGATGTCAATTACAGGCACATCTCATCAAGTGGGAGAACTTGCACAATTGGGGGCTGACTGAATACTTTTAGGACTCACAAAGAACTCCTTCTGAAGCTCAAAAGAATCCAGGGCGCGATCGTGAAGTTCTTCTGCGGTCAGGACATTGCTGGCCGTCTGAAGATATTCCCGAGTGGACTGTTCCCTCGGAGACATGATGTGGCCATAGGGCTCGGTGCACCCCGGGGTGCACATGTCCAGAGTCAGAGACACATTGGAGCCCCTTCTGTGGAGTCTGATAGACAATCATACAGCAAACAAATTATAGGAGATATCAAGGAGCCATGAGAATATACTGAAACACAAGACCAAAGGCTCTGAATTACATCTTATATTATACTGGTGCAGTCACTGTGTACATACATTACTGATCCTGTACTGATCCTGAGTTACATCCTGTATTATCCTCCAGAGCTGCACTCAAAATATTCTGCTGGTGCAGTCACTATGTACATACATTACTGGATCCTGTACTGATCCTGAGTTACATCCTGGGATTATCCTCAAGAGCTGCACTCAAATATTCTGCTGGGCATCACTTTGTACATACATTACTGATCCTGATTAACATCCTGTATTATCCTCCAGAGCGTACTCACTATTCTGCTGGGCAGTCACTGAACATACATTACTGATCCTGTACTGATCCTGAGTTACATCCTGTATTATCCTCCAGAGCTGCGCTCACTATTTTGCTGGTGCAGTCACTGTGTATATACATTACTTACCTGTAAATGATCCTGAGTTACGCCTGTATTATCCTCCCGAGCTGCGCTCACTATTCTGCTTGGAGCATTCACCTGTACATACCATTACTGATCCTGTACTGATCCTGAGTTTCATCCTGTATTATCCTTTCCCGAGCTGCGCTCACTATTCTGCTGGTGCAGTCCCCA
>JAODAL010085749.1:0-10479 GCA_025379985.1 Phyllomedusa bahiana
GGGAAAAAGTTTTTGAAGTAACCAAGGGCAGAAGGGAAAGGGCTGTAGCCTCTCAGACTCCCAATTTTTTTTTAACAAAAATATTTTTTAGAAAAGTGATTAAAAACCCATTTTGGAGGACCCCACTAAACATTACTCGGGCAAAACCCCTTTAAATCCCCTGAAGGCTGTAAATTCTCTCGACTGCTTTTAAAGCAGGACAAACAAGGCCTAATGGCCAAATGAAAACTGCAGGCTTAAGAATTATTAAAAATACAAAAATGATATGGAAAATTAAAAAAAAAAAAAAAAAAATCCTTAAAAGGGTTTTAACCCATAAAAATGGGACAAAAAAATTAACTCATTTTTTGATGACACATTCCCTTAAACACTGCATCGTAACCAGCTTGTCTCCACTCCCACAAAAAAAATGGCCATTTTGTTTCATTTTATAAAAACGCTGAAAAAAAACCCACTGAAGGTGGTCCCTTAAACTTCTATAGTAAAAATGCTCTGTTGTCTCCACAGCACGTCTTTTTTTTCTGCTCCTTTTATTTGCTGGTGTTGCAAAAAACACCTGACAGGGCAGAAAATTTACTACAGGAGTCTATGTAAAGCGGATGTTTTTTGCACGTTTTTTGGTGCATTTTCTTCAGAAATACACAGCAATCGAATGCTATGCATTTCTGCAAAAAACCACGCAAATAATGCTTTTCAGCAACTTTTGACAGGCAGTGGACAAAAAAAAACAAAAAAAAAAACAAAAAAAAAACTGCAGTGTAGACATAGCCTTAATGTATTGTATTACATAACCAGAATGGTTATTTGTTTTAGAAGTACACAATGGTTAGTTCAGGTATTGATTAGATGTCTTCAGCAGATTCCGGCGACAGCAATTCTGAAGAAGGGGAAAAAATCTGAAGATGACAGCACTCCAGCTTCATGGGTTGGAAACCACCCGCATGACAGCCATGAAGTGGTAAGACTCATCCTCCGGACCGCACTGCTGACCTGTCTGCAACCTATGGCAAAAGCCTGTTTTACTATGGAACAGATCCGGAGACTATTGAAACCCTACGAGGGGGGAGCCGGCACCCGCCGGCCCTTAGACATTCTAATTCTTGGGACGTATACGCCGTGAATAATTTACATTTTACTTCTCTCCCCCTTGGGGTATTTTCCGAGCAGGGGGAGGAGACATAATCCATAACTCTATGAAACTGTGGGTTTTCCTAATGACTGGCACTATTTCAGCCCTAATTCCGCGTACGGCGCAAATTACGGCTTAAAAACACCCAGAATAACCGTTGAACATAGCTTTTAAGAGCCCCCAAACTGCTTGTTTATCTTCTTACGACAACTTAACTTTTTTGACCTTTACCTTGGCCTCTTTTTAAAACCCCTTTTATACCAATGTCCCTTTAACACTCACTAGAATAAAAGAGCTAAAATGCATCTTTCGTAAACCGCCCCCACCGAACAAGAAGGGGGATTTGAAGCTGTTTCAGAGAAGGGCCGCAAAACAGCATGTGAAAAAACACCCTTTGTTTCATAGTTTGTAAGCCGAAAAAAGACAGACGTCCCTCCAGTTCAGCCTGTTGTTTAAGGGTTGATCCCGAGGAAGCAAAAAAACCCCAATGAGGTAGAAGCCAATTGCCCCATTTAGGGGGAAAAATTTTCCCTTCCCACTCCAATCTGCAAACGGGAAAAAACCCGGATCAAGACCCCTCTCCCGAATCCTAGTCCACTATAACTTTTTATATTATACCCCAGAAATGCATCCAAACCCTTTTTTAACTCTTTTTGAATTTCACCATGACAATTCCTTGGCAGAGATTCCACAGTCTCACTGCTCTTACAGTAAAGAACCCTTTTCTATGTTTATGTAGAAACTTTCGTCCTCAAGACGTAAGATGCCCCCTTGTTCTAGTACACCCCGGGTATAAATAAATCTTGGGGGGAAACTCATATTACCTTTGATGTTTAAACATATTTATTATTCCCCCCGAACGTCTTTTCGCAAAAACTAAATAACCCAATCTTGCAATTTTTCGGGGACTGTAGCCACCCAGTCCTTTTTTTTTTTTTTTTGCCCCCTTTTGTACCTTTTCAAGCTCACAATGTTTTTTCCTGTGCACTGGTGCCCAAAACTGACACAATATTCCATGTGTGGCCCCTAACCACATTTGTAAAAAGGGAGAATAACGTTTCATCATGTCCCTCTATGCCCCTTTTAATACAACCCATGATCCTATTTGCCGGGCAGCTGCGTCTGACACTGGCTGCTAAAATTTAAGTTTACTGTCCACCAGTTTCCCAATCCTCTCCAGTCCCCCCTTTTTTTTTTAACCCACCCTTTTTTCCATTTTAAACTGTAGTCATGTAATGGATTTTTCCTCCCATGTGCATAACCTTGCATTTATCCGTTTTAAACCTCATCTGCCATTCCCTGCCCGGGTCTCCAAACTTATCCAATCCCTTTGTAAAAAACACATTATCCTCTATTGTGTTGATTACTGTACGAGCTTTGTATCGCTGCAAAGATCGTTTTTCTACTGGCAATCCATTTTAAAAATCGTTAATAAAAAATTTTGAAGAGAAGGGCCCAATACTGACCCTTGGGGTCCCCCCACTATCACAGCAATCCATCAGAGTATGTACCGTTAATTACTACCCTTTTTTTTCATCATGACCACTGCTACCCACTTGCACACGTTTTTCCCCCATCCAACATTCCATTTTACTTAAAAACCTTTTTAAATTGGCACCGTATCAAATGCTTAGAAAAATCAGATATATGACATCCAGGCCTCACCCCGATCCAGTCGGGCACTGACTTCCTCAAGAACTGATAAATTTTAACTAAAGGGACCGATCCTTTTTAAACCCTGCTGAACGGCTTTTAAACCCATTTATTTTCAGTGAATCCCCCAGGATAGCATCTCGAAAAACCTTCAAACATTTTACCTACAACAGATCAAAATTCCGCCTTTTTTTTCCTGATCATTTTTTGACCCCTTTTTGAATATTGGCACCACATTTGCTATCCCAACCCCTTTGGGACATACCCCTTATTAGACATTTCCATAAAATATTAAGAATGGGGGCCATCTATGACTCATTTAACCCCCTTTTAGGACACTGGGTGTATCCCATCTGGACCGGGGGATTTGTCTATTTTTTAAACTTCTTAAGACGGACTGCCTTCTTGGGGAAGACAAGAAACTTTTAAATTGGATTTTACCTCATCCCTCGTTCAACAGAACTCTCCTCCTTGTAAATACAGTGGAGAAAAAATTTTAATAGGTTCTTTTTTCTCATTGCCCCCCCTACTGTCTCTCCCTCAGATTTTTTTAAAGGGGCCAACATTTTCTTTTTTAACTTTTACTATTTATATTAAAAAAAATTTTGGGGGTTTGTTTTTCTTCTATGGGATACTCTTTCCGTCTCCCGCTTTCTTTCCCTTTTCTTTTTTTTTACACACATTTTTCCCCCTTTCTTCTTTTGCCCTTCCCCAAACCCCTTTTTTTTTATAGGGGAAATGCTTTCTTTTTTTTTTTTTTATTGCCCTTTTACATCCCTGTTTATCCCCATTTTGGTTTTTTCCTGTTTTCTAATTATTTTTTTACCATAAGGTAGTACCCCCCTCACATGGTACCTAGGGTTTTTTTAAAAAAATCCCATTTATTATTATTTTTCCCCTATTTAAACACATTGTCCCACAAAGGGTTTTGGGGCCCCCCAAGCAAAAAAAATTTGCCTTCCAAAATTCAGTTTTTTTGGGGCTCCTTTACAAAAAACTCTATTGAAAGGGTAAACGAAATTTATTTATTATGGGCACTATTTCCCAGGGCCCCTCAACCTGAACCTTTGTTACCCCTTTAGGTCTATTACCCCAATAAAACTAGAAGGCCCCTCTATCGGTCTTGCCCATTTGCAAAGGGAAATATCATTTGTTTTGACAAAACCTTTTTCCTTTATGAGAGCACAGGTTTCAATTCCCAAATGTCTGGGGAAATTAAAGTCCCCATAATAATAACCCATTCGATTTGCCGCCTCAACTATTTTTCCGAGGAACATCTTTAGGGTTCTGTTTTTAACTTGAGTGCCTATAAGAAACCCCATTTGATTATATTTAATTTTCCCCCATGTATATTTAAACCCTAAGAAACCACTTTTTCATTACCGAACTATATCTTCCCGCAGTTTTGGCTTTTAGACAATTTACTAAACAGACCCTCCCCCTTTCCGGGCTTTACGATCCTTTCTAAAAAAACTGTAATCCTGTATTAACCGCCCTCGTAGCTCTCGTCCCGCCCGTCTCGTTATCCCCACTATTCATTTTTTCTTTACTATTAAATGCTATTCATTTTTTTGGGTCAGACACCTGGCATTGGCAGCATGCAATTTAGAGATTTTTCATTTTTTTTTCCTTTCTCCCTGATATTTTTTTAAATATTGCTACCCTCCCCCTTAAGTAACAAAATTCAATATGGGACATTGCTTTTAAAAAATTTGAGCATAAACTTGCCCCTGTTACTTGAAATTATTAAACTAAAGAATCAAATGTAAGATTCAATATACTCATGAAAAAGCTTCACTGCTGTTTGAACACAGATGAACCATAGAAGATACCGTAAATACGGAGATGCCCGTACTGAAGTAAAGTGGTGTCCACCGCACAATATTCAGGGAAACCCTCAATTGTTTTCCGATTACGCTATTAGACCAAAAAATTTTTAATTTCAAAAAAAAAAGAGAAGACGCCTGGTAATGTTAAAAACCTTTTCTTCATTTTCAAAAAAATAATTTTCAATATCTACATATCAATGACATATCTAAGAACAATTTTTTAATCGTGTTTTCCCCCCTTTTTTCCGTTGTCGATATCCTACACCCTCAGGTATCTTGGAATTTTTTACATTTAAAATGAAAGTTTAAACCAGAATAAAGTTCTTCACTTTTTTCTTTTTTCTGAAAATTGATTTTCCTGACAGTCTTATCATTAACCCCCTAATGACAGTGGTGTGAACTGCAAAACAGGCAAGTCTTTTAAAAACCCATCTATATTAATATTCTGCAAACTACACACTTCAACAAACCCTGCAACACTTCTGGGATATAGATTGCAGCTTTTCGCAACTACAAACTTGGTAGAATATGGACCCAAAATTTTGGGGAGACCTGCCATTACAAAATGTATTATAAATCCAGTTTAATCAACCATTGGGGAAAACCCGGGAAAGGGAAAACTCTAAAGAATCTAATGAGGTTTTTTTGCATGGCTGCAAACTATAGCTTACCCTGCTCAGAAACTACAACACTCATAAAAACAGCATCTAGAACCATCAAACCTCACCCGCTGACAATTTTGATTAAAAGCCTCAATGCAAACTAGGGTTTATGCTAAATTGATTGCCAACTTTACCACAAACAACCATGGGCCAGCCCATTCTGGAAATTCCAAAGAATAGGCAGATGATTTGTGAATAGATCGTGCATTTTTCACGCTGGGCTAAGGGAAGATTCCACTTTGAATTGATTAAAAGTCAAAATTCGTAGAAGAAGGGGTTTGGGTGCCATAAGCCTATTTTACAACTAGGATTTTTGAGAATGTCAAAAGAGGCAGCCATTTTATGTAAAACCATGGTCATTTTGATATTTCCAGGCAGGATAACCCCAGGTTAATTTTACTTTTTCCCTTTGCTCAATGTACTTGGCTAACTAAATACGTGGGGGCCCCAAAATGGCTTCCCCCTGCCGATTTTTTTATTCTGGTTTTACAAGACGTAAAAAAAGACCCTGAGGGCCTCAAGTCGCAGCACTAAGGGTAGGGGAAAATTCATTTTAATGGCAATGAAAGATTTTCCACATCTATTACACTGGAACACTTACTTTTTCCTATTTTCAAGTGCACATTTTAAAAAACAACAGAACTTTTCAAAATTCCACATATTACAGACAAAAAAATTATATCCAACACTTTCATTTTTTTGTTTACATCTGACTCCTAAAGGTTAATTCATTATATGGGGGCGTCCACAGCGGGTTTAAAAAACCGGGCGGATTTTTGAAAAAAAAGAATCCGGGTGGCATTTTGACACCTTGCACATGGTTTTTTGGGACGGGGCTGTCCGCAGTTTTTCGGATTTGCCACCCCTTTAACCATGGACAGTTCATTTCTGTCCGAAAACCGGGCGGAAGAATGAACATGTTCTAAGTTTTTTTGTGTAAAAAACCCTTTGGGTGAAAACTGTGCAGTGTGGGCTCTCAGGGATTTTCCCATTTAACCAATGTAAAAAGGTTACCGTCTGTTTATAAAGGTTTTCAAACCGAAAACCATCCAAAAACCCACTGAAATCCCTGCCGTGGGGACGAGCCCTATATCTGCTCCAGTAATCAGTGTCATACCAGTAAACGGCCTGTACTATGATCACTGGTCAAAGACCAGGGTTTTCTCCACTTTCCCCGCCAGAATTTAAAGCCAAAAATATAACAAGCTGCTGCTTCACTTCCACGGGATGTGGGATCCCGGGATAGAAGCGCTCCGTTTTCCCGGGCCAGAGCTGTGTGAATTACCTTTCCCCATTATTTCTACCAGGGCCCTTTTCTTTAGATCTGTAGCTACAAGGAACAACATTCCTTTACCAAAAAACCATAAAGTGGGTCCCCAAAAAGCGAATCGACAAGTAAATCAACATGGTAACAACGGGCTGCAAAACCCTGCTTCCCCCAAAATTCGATTTTGGTTTTACAGGTTTTCTTGCCCCCATAGAATCCATCTGGGGACCACAGGTTTCAGTTCCAATTTTGATGTACATAGTGGATATGGAACAGCTTTTTGTTAACTCCACATAAAAAACGGGCATTGTGGATAGACCACCTTTCACTAGGACACCAATAACATTGGCATTTTATTACAGCTTTTTATGAATCACAAAGCCACGTTCACAAAAACACTAAGTTTTTCACACCACCATGATTTCTGCAGTACCAATCAGGCAAGAGGAAGCTCTTCCCCCCCAGACTTCTAAGATGAGGGATGGTTCACATAAGCTCCACCAGGGGAGATCTATGGACAGGCAACACTCGGCTCCATAATTATCGTGCGTCAAAGAGAGCACAAAAGGTTAAAGAGGTCTCAAATCACCTTTTTTCAAAGGGGTTAGACACCTTTCCCAAGCAATGTGAGACACCTTCCTTTCTCAAAGATACACTTCTTGTTGACCCTTTCTTTCTTTTGGGGGCCTGGATCAAGAATACAACTTCCTTAGAAAAGGGCCCAAGACGTGAGTTTTAATTTTAGAAGCCCCGTATCTTGACTGTAGTACATATCTAATAAAGCCGTCCTACAGCATGTCACACATTGTGCTTTCACAGAAACCAATGCATCTTGGGAAAATAACCCCCGCACCTCTTGAACTGCCTCCCCAAAAATCTCATTAGTTTACACATAAACATAACTTACAGCAACACGTGCAACATGAAACAAATACACAAAAGCCACAAGGAAAAGCCCATCCCCCCAACCGGGTTGGGGACTGCAGTTCCAGACCCCAAATCCCTGGCCTTTCATACAAAATTTTTTTTTTAATAAAATTAAAAGGATTTTCCGTGAGGGGAAAAAATTTACATCCCCTGTTGAAAGGAAGGGAAAAACAAACTGGTAAATTTTAAGCACCTTTTATTTGGCTCCTGCCTTTGGGGGGTGAATGAGGACACACTGGACCAGTCCCAAACTTTTTGAACCAGTTTCTGGGGTTTGGGATGAAGGTTTTAAAGTCAATTTGCTGTTTTGAGGACAACCTTGGAGGCAAGATAAAATCCTTGATTGTCTTTGTCCTCCACTGCATTTACCACCCCCCGGCATGCGTATGGAAAAAAAGGTCAGGTAGCGCCCCAACTTGCCGAACCACTATTGGGGTACCAATATTTTTTGGCTTGTATCCTATTGTTTCCCACCACTTTCTCTACGATTTTCAGGCGTTTCTCCACTTTGTCCCCACCATTTTTTAGAGCCATCTACAAAAGCAGCGGGGCACTCATCCATTTCAGCCTGGAAACCTTCTGGTCCACGACTCCGGGAAAATTTCTTGAAGATTTTTTGTAATCGAAAAAAGAAAAAAAAAAAATTACGGGGAAATTGGGAAATTTTTTATTTTAAAGAAAATCACATCAAACTATGAATCCTTTAGAAAATGTCATTTAGGTACATAAGGGGGCTGGAGGGTTCTTCCCACCTAGGGTCCTTGCACAGCTAGGTCTTTCACGCCTTTGCTAATCAGCCAGTAAATCAAGGAGCACGGGTAAATTTGTGTTTTGGGGCAGTTCTGACTCAAGCCAATGAACAAGATGGGAAGGCTGCAATATTTATTACAATCTCTTTTTCCTACATGCAACCACATTTTTCCCCTAGGGGACATATGTAAAAATTTTTTAGAAAGGGGTTCTAACTAGTTTTACAAAATTCGAATAATGAGGACAAGATCAAAACGATTTAAAACACATAGAAAAAAAGAAAAAAATAACCCCAATTTTTGTCCCCGCAAAGTTTGCTTAAATAAAAAATTTTTTACTTTTTAAAATTTTCCATTACAATTTTTAAAACCAGTTCTCTACTGATTTTTAAAGGGGGACATTTTTTTTACTGAACCATAAAAGGCCAAAACACACAGAGACTTTTTTTTTAGGGCCATTCACACGGCAAAAGGGGGAAATACCGGTCGGTTTAAACTACCGTATTTGTCCGGTTTTTGTGCAGTGGGATACGGCCCCCATGGGGGGGCTTTTCTCCGCGATAGCGTAAAAAAGTCGCCCCCCCCACATTCACAAACACAGATTTCTGTCAAAAACCACGGAAAATGTGCTTGTAGAAAGTTTTTGGGCGGAAAACCCCTGCAGTGGGGGCTGCTGCACGGTTTTCCATAGGCCCCGTTCTGCTCTTTTCGGGGCCCTTTTTTCAGAGGGTTTGCAAAAACCGCAAACCGTCTGAAAAAACGGCCGAAAAAACCCGTGCAGTGGGGGGGAAGCCTTATTGTTCTAAAAATTGTAACAGGTGGATATCAATATTAAAAGGATCTGCGGGTTTTTTAACTTTCAAATACACCATTAGCTATATTCCCCAGTATTAAATTTTCCCTTTGGATTTTTGGCTGTTTTAGTATTTTGAAAAATGTCCACATAACTTTTTAAAACGAAAAAAAAACCAACCTTTGTTTACACAGGTCATTTTTTTTTTTCTGCTCCCTTTTGGGGTTGCCCCCCCGGTTTTAGGAACATGTTTTAAAATCCGAAAGAGTCCCAGCAGAAAATTTAGTATTGAAGTCTATGGGAAACCGCCGGTGCCCACCAAAAAAAGACCTGTGTAAACTACAGGGCCCTTTTTTTGTATAAAGTCTTTGGGGGACATTTTTTCCCCTCGGAAAAACCCCTGCTGGGGTAGACCCCAAACTAAGAGTATACCCGGGAAAAGAAAACAAACATGTATATGGAAAGAGTGTGTTTACCGTAGAGAGAGTGGGAAGGGATTTTTTCACACAAAACGTTTGTTAAATATGTTTTTTGGGTTTTTTTTTTTATGGGAACCGAAAAAACGGGGCCCCCAAAATGTTTAAAGTGATTACATTTTTTTGATGTATAATGAACGACGATACAGTTGTACACACCCTTTTTGCATTGCGTAAAATGGGTTTCGTTCAAAGAAGTTTACGTCAATTCTTTTAGCCGTTTTAAAAAAATTGAAAAAGCCCATAAAGAAAAAATAATTGGGAGGTTTTTTTTTGGTCCAGAAAACGTATTCAAAAATATACCCCTTGGCACTTTTTTTGGAAAAACGTATCCCAAATCACAGTGTGAACATATCCAATAGTGTTTATAGATGGGCAGTGAGATATTTTTAAAAATTAAAGGGCCCGCTTTAAATTTTTTGCTTCAGGGTTTCAGGTTTTTCCCCGCCTGGTAAAAATGAAACCCCTGATTTTTTACTTGGGTTTTCTTTTTCACAAAAAAATTAAATTTTCTTCCACTATAAAATTACTTACAACACAATAACCTTAGGTTTTGTGGGTTTTGGGTTTTTGTTGCATTAAAAATTTACAGCAAAATGGGCCACCCCCCTCAATCCATGTTTAAAATGGGTCAAGTCAAACTTAACCATAAAACAGGAAAAAACTGAAATCCCAAAAAAAAATGTTTTTCCAACCAAATATTTTAAAGGGCAAGCCCCAAAAATTATTTCATCCCAAAAACTAAACAACAAAAGTTTAAAAAAAATGTTCCCAAATTTTAAAAAAAAGCAAGGTTTAAGCCATAGTGAAAGAATTTGCTAAAAATTTTTCCCAATGGGTACAAAAAAAAAAAAATTCCCCAAAAAAAAAAAACTCCAAATCCAAAAGAACCGTGGTCAATCTTGTTGTGTTTCTTTTAGTAAATCCTTTTGGGTTCCCCATTAGACAATAAATTCAGGAACATTTTTTCTTATAAAGGGCGCCCCCCCGGCAA
>JAODAL010085750.1:0-10479 GCA_025379985.1 Phyllomedusa bahiana
CAAAAAAAAAGAATTTCTCAAAAATTCGATTCGCCGAAATTTCTGTAAAAAATTATTTCGACACAAACACTACCATGTACTCTACTTAAGCACGATGTATAGGTGTAGAGAACCCTTGATATAATGAAATGAAGTTCTGGGTATACCAATACAATTTAAACCAAAACAACTACAGGTATAACACCTAGAATAAAGATACATAAAACATAACTTTTAATAAAAATAAATAAGAATTGAGAAAGAAAACGAAAAGACACCCTCAAATATACCCTATCAAAGACCTGTCTGCCTCAAAAATAAATCGCCCCAATAAGGGCGCCCCCACACTGGAACCTAAACTAACCCTGTCCCTAGCTACATCTAAATGAAAAAAAGAAAAACACATATACCACAAATGGAGTGCACAAACAAAAAAAGTGCTGTGATAAATAACAATACAACAGACAATATATACGTTTGATGTTCAATAATACGATGAATTGATGATGCGTCATAGGAAGATGATCAATAACGCATAAATATTCCAATATTCCAACGCGTTTCCCCCCCTAGATACTGGGGTTCATCAGGGAAAAATTGCAGTTGATAACAACAATACGGAACATCTAAGGAAAAATCAACAAGATGTATGCAATAAATATAACACAAGTCCCTTAATGGGGAAAACAGGGCTGGTAAGATAGAGGACGGGGTCCAGGAATAAGTCATGTACAGATCCCCGCTATCTGATTACTGAGACAGGTCCAAGCAGTAACAGTAACTGCTTGGACCTGTCTCAGTAATCAGATAGCGGGGATCTGTACATGACTTATCCTGGACCCCGTCCTCTATCTTACCAGCCCTGTTTTCCATCATTAAGGGACGTGAGTTATATTTATTGCATACATCTTGTTGATTTTTCCTTAGATGTTCCGTATTGTTGTTATCAACTGCAATTTTTCCCTGATGAACCCCAGTATCTAGGGGGGAAACGCGTTGGAATATTGGAATATTTATGCGTTATTGATCATCTTCCTATGACGCATCATCAATTCATAGTATTATTGAACATTCAAACGTATATTGTCTGTTGTAATTGTTATTTATCACAGCACTTTTTTTGTTTGTGCACTCCATTTGTGTATATTGTTTTCTCTTTTTTTCATTTAGATGTAGCTAGGGACAGGGTTAGTTTAGGTTCCAGTGTGGGGGCGCCCTTATTGGGACGATTTCCCCATTTTTGAGGCAGACAGGTCTTTGATAGGGTATATTTGAGGGTGTCTTTTCGTTTTCTTTCTCAATTCTTATTTATTTTTATTAAAAGTTATGTTTTATGTATCTTTATTCTAGGTGTTATACCTGTAGTTGTTTTGGGGAAAAAATAATTTCGACCCAAATTTATTCATGATGAATACGGTTAAAAAACAGCTATTTCCTGATTGCAGAGAGCCCCTATGGTGTTGTAGAATATTGTGTCGTGCTCAAATATGCATAGGGAGCATAGTTTGGTATTGAAACAATGCTGTGTGTTAGTATGACACGCAGATGACAGGCGCCATTCTAAGAATCGCTTCACACTTCACTTATCTGGGCAGTTATGGGGGCAAAACTGACCAAATAACTGAAGTGGGAATGCAGCCTGACAAGGTAATGTCAGCGGCAACTAGAAAGAACTGAGTTGAGGGACAAGATCCTACTATAGCATCAAAGAACGCACTCCTTTTACACCGTCATCAGATGATTCTACAGATTATGACAGAACTAGTGTTGAGCGATTACGTTGGCTATCGACATCGGTCGATGGTCGATAGTCGGCCATCATCGACAAGATATTCGATGGTCGATGATAGATGATCGCCGATGACCATTAAAGTCTATGGGAGAGCAACAACACCTTCATTCTTACACCCAAACAGGGCTGGAGAAGCTGGAATTAAAATCCACAATAGTCAAATGGATACGTGCTACATCTTAGGCAACACACTTAGATTATAAAAGCCACAGAAAAAAAATCACAGACCATTCACTATCCCTGTCTTGTACCACAGCATTACCCTTATTTGAACCATCATTTTACTTGAACTGGACATTGACTATCCTTGTCCTGGAACGCAGCATGAGCACTAAACCTGCATGACCACTAGATTAAAAAGTGCCAGAAAAAGAAGTCTTTCAACCACCATTTAAGTTTCACTGGACATAGAATACCCCCTTCCTGAGCCACAATGAGCCCCAAACCTGCTGCCCCCAGTTTAAAAAATCCCGGAAAAAGGAGTCTTTGCCCACCATTTTAGTTTCAACGGACTTTTGAATATCCGTCCGGGGCCACAGCAGGGGCCCCAAACCTCCCATGCCCCCAGAAAAAAAGTGGGGGAAAAAGAAGTCTTTCAACCCACCTTTTTAGTTTCATGGACAAAATGTCCTTCCTTGGTAGCATTGCCCCTCCATATAGTGGGCCCAAATTGAGCTTCACGGAAATACTGGTGGTTAACGCTCTGTTCCCCCCAGGTGCCTTTTTTCCCTTGGGCTTCTTTTTCTCATTTTACTAACTGCTGGGGGAAAATTGTCTCTGTACTTTGTTTCTGTCCGTGTCCATACTTCATGCCCCCTTGAATAACCCATTTGGTCAAGTTTTTGATTCCCTTGTACAATTCAGAGGAATTTTTTTACTAGCTATTTTGTACAGCAATTTTTTTAGTATTTAATTCAAAAAACACATTTTTAAAATGGATGGAACCCCACCATGTCTTTGTTTTCTCTTTTTTTTTGTATTAAAGGGGTTGTCTCAATACAGGATTGATAGCTTTTTAAAGATCTTGAAAAAAACAATCATTTTGCAATATGTTCCTTAACTTCCTCCTATTCCCTGTTTCGACACCCCATCCCCCTTGACCCACTCTTGCAATTGGAAAAACAAATGTCTGTTAAAAAAAAATTTTTTAAAATAGGGGACCTGTGTCAGCTGCATGTCACAGCAAAATGCCCCAAAATTCAAAGCATGACCCTTGAGCCATTTTGGACAATTTTGTAAAGAAAAAATTGTCGTTAGAAACAACATTTTATTTAAGGCCCTGTAGTATAGCGGCTGTACAGCAAAACCCCCAAAAAAATAAAAGCATGATCCTTGAGCCACTTTGGACAATTGTGAAAAAAATGTCGGGTTTAGAAACAACATTTTATTATAAGGGAACCTGTAGTATAGCTGCATGTCACAGCAAAATGCCCCCAAAAATTCAAAGCAGACCCTTGACCCCTTTTGGGGACAATTGTGAAGAAAAAATTCTGTTAGAAACCTTTTTTTTTTAAAATAGGCCCTGTAGTATGCTGCAGTCACAGCAAAAGCCCCCAAAAATTAAAACATGATCCTTGACCCTTTGGGAAAACAATTTGAAGAACAAATGCGTTAGAAACAACTTTTTTTTTATAATGGGACCTGTAGTATAGCTGCATGTCCAGCAAAATCCCCCAAAAAATTCAAAGCATGACCCTTGAGCCACTTTGGACAATTTGAAAAACAATGCTGTTAGAAACAACCTTTTTAGAATAGGCCCTGTAGTTTTGTGCTTTTTCAAAGCAACAGCCCCCAAAAAATTATAAATATGACTTCTCAGCCACTGTTAAAAAATTGTGAGGGAAAAAAGCCACTTAGAACCACTTTTTCTGTTCCAAAGGGCCCCATATTATTGCTGTATCTCACAGAAAAGCCCCCCAAAAAAATTTAAATATGATTTCCAGCCAAATTTTAAAATTTGAGGGAGAAATCCATTTAAAAGGGCCACATTTCTTTTCCCAAAGGACCATATTATTGCTGTATCTCACAGAAACAGACCCCAAAAAAATTATAAATTGACTTCTCAGCCACTATTAAAAATTGGATGGGAAAAAACCCACTTAGAACCCCACATTTCTGTTCCCAAAAGGGGATCATAATTATAGCGTATTTACAGCAACATGACCCAAAACCTTTGACAATGCGAAAACTTCAAATTAAAGGGGGTAAATGGAAGACCTTGCGTTTTTACAGTCCCCTCACAAAAAACCCAGCAAAATAAAACTTTTGGGGAAAAAAAAAAAAAATTGCAGTAAGAAATGACTTTTTTAAAAAAATTTTCAAAAGACCATTCTGTTTAAAAGAGGAATTGAAGTGCCCCGCAACAAATCGGGTACCTCGGCAATTGGGGCCACAACATCATAAAGGATCCATGCCTGATTCTCTTGATAAAGTCAAACGATCCAATTATTGTGGAAAGCCGGATGCGTTTGTCTGAATGACTCCTCCAGCTGTGTGAAGGGTCCGCTCAGATATAAAGCTGGCTGCTGGCGGGAAAAACACCTTTGCGTCGAGCGAGCTCGGGCCATTCGTCCATTTTGGGATACCCAAAGTCTTTTTGCCCCGGAAACATACAAAAACACGGTGTTGAGACGGGTAGTCGGTACCTGACTTAAGCTGATTCTGTGTGGGGTTTGTGCCCGCATTGCTGCTTGTGAGGTGGTAAAAAAATTCCAAGGTCCCCCCCTTTGGCTTCTCCCACTTCCCTGCTGCTGCTGTGCCGCTATGGCATTGGGCACTCTATTTCTGTCACGTCGCTGAGTTATTCCCCTGAATTTGGGGAACTGAACAGACGCAACAGATGTCTCCAGTTGATCAATCGCAAGGTCCCATTTCCTGCATTTTACTCTCTATTTTGGGTGGGTGGGGGAAAGTGCTGTGTTTTGTTTTGTACGGGACCAGGAGGGGCCCCCCAGTAACTGTTTGGTTCATTTTTGTGGGCCCTTTAAAGCAGGGGTCTGTTGGGGGAAATGGAGCATAAGCACTCATGTGAGAAATGGAGCCTTTATTTCCCAAGCCTCTGGGGTCGAGGGGCACTAGCAAATTTTTCCTCATCTTCCTCCTCTGCCTCAAAATTTTGTCAACCTCTGTCCCCAACAGGGACTCGGTAACTTTGGTGTCTGGAAACCT
The DNA here is from genome assembly GCA_025379985.1 of Phyllomedusa bahiana. Classification (NCBI taxonomy): domain Eukaryota; kingdom Metazoa; phylum Chordata; class Amphibia; order Anura; family Hylidae; genus Phyllomedusa; species Phyllomedusa bahiana. The sequence goes on from JAODAL010085750.1 coordinate 4,940, forward strand.
CCTCCTCCTCCGCTTCCTCCGGCCCGCTTCAAACCGCCCGCTTTCCTGAGATATGCAACCGGGATGCGCCCGCTTGCACGCCCCGTACCCCAAAACCCCTGCCTAATGAAGACCGAAAAATTGAAAACTGTCGGGCCCTTTTGGATTCGACGGAGAAAAGGCTCGTGTCCGCATCTGTGTCCGTCTCCCCTCCGTCGCTGGTGGACCGTTTTTTCAGAGTGTCCAACGATCGTTCCAAACTAAGATCACCACAATGCTCATGCTAAAGGGCATTTCTCCCCACTGACCATTTTTTGGGGGCTTTTTCAAAAACAAGGATGGTCAGAGTCTTTTTACCTGCCCCCCCTTCGGTGGCTCAACACCCCGGGTCCGCACCGCTGCTTTGTCGGGGAAATTTTCATTCCCTACTGCGTAATGGCATTCGCTGCTGCCACAAACGCTGGAGCAGTGGAGGGTGGAATTCCAGCGTTTGCCACGCAACAATGAACGGTTGAAGGGAGGGCCGAGCTGCGCTGGGAAAGCAGCCAGGCGGGACGAAGCAGGGGGGCAACGGCGGAAGTGCGAACTTAGACTTTGAGCCCTTCCCAGCAGGCAGTCCAACCCGGGGTAGCTCTTTTGAAATCTTGGGTGACCCAAAGGGTTTATGATTGTGCCAGGCAAGGGATGTCTCCAGCCTACCGACTTAAGGGGCCAGCAGATTTCGCCCCCCTTATCGACACCACCCCTTTCCTGGGGACAAGGTTCTTGGGACCCACCACGCTCGGGCTCGTTGCGGAGAGCCGTCCACAGATCCTGGCCCGTGTGTGGACGTCTCCAAGACAGATTAATTTCAACCGGCCCGGGGTCTCTGGCACATGATCCACCAGGAAATTGGGGGAAAGAACCCTGCACCATCCCTCGGTTTTGAAGAGCGTGCGCCGAGCCTGGGCCCCGCCACCCCCCGAACACCACCCCGCTCACCCCTGGATGTCACAGGATATAGCGGCCCCTTTGGCCCTGCTTACTAGTCCCTTTTTCGGTGGGCGATGGACTTTTTTTCCGGGGCCCCAGATGCAGACAACGGCCCTTGAAATTTTTGATACACGTGGGGTGGCCCGGGCAAGACGGCTTTTTGGCAAAAAAATGCCCTCGGCATTGGATTGGGGGCAGGAAAAGGGCCCTGACTGGCGGAACCCATCGTGTCCACCGACGGGAAAGGCAACATTTCCAAAAGGGCCAAAAAACCGCAATGCCGACATTCAGGCTTTTGGCTTTGGGGTTTGGGTTTTTAAAGTTTTTTCTGCTTTCCCCCAAACCAAAGACAGAAGGGTGGCTGCTAGATGGCCGGTACAGGGCAGGGCGTCAAACTGGTGGAGGAAAGGGTTTGGATGGGGCCCGGTGGTGCTGGTGGTACCGGGCGCGGGGAAGGCTGACGCGGAGGGGGTGATCCCGTAAAGACTCTGAGAGCTGGGAAAGGGGGGGAACCTTTGGGGGTGGCGGGGGAGGGCGGAGAAGAGGGGTGACAGTGGTTTGGAGGCCCCGGGGTCGGGCTGGGTTTTTTGGGCCAAATGTTGCCCCCATTTTTTAATCATGCATTCGCTGCATGTGACAGAAAATGTTGGTGGTGGTTTAACCATCTTAAAGGTTCTTGCCTTATTTTGCTTTTTTCGGCAAAGGCGGAATGAATCGCTGGGGGGAATCAGAGGCTTGCCAAAGAAGGCCCAGGCTTGAGAGGGCTGGACCCCTTTTTACGGCGATAACGGGGCGGGGTTTTGCGCTGACCTGGTGGCGGAATCATACACGGACTTCTGCGACCGCCCTCTCCTTTTTGAGGCGGAACCTGTACACACTACCCATCGTTTCCTCCTCGTCCTGATGAAACGTCTCAAATAGCGTTGAGCGATTTCGTTGGCCATCGCAAACGTCGTGGGCGATAGTCGACCATCTCGACAAGATAGTCGTAGTGGCATCGATTATGAGCGTGACCCAAAAAATCTATGGGGAGCAACAACCCTTTATTCTTACACCCCCAAAAGGGCTGGGAAGCTGGAATTAAAATCCACAACAGTCAAATGGATATCACATCTTAGGCAACACACTTAGGGTTTTAAAACCACAGAAAAAAAAAAACACACAACTTCATATCCCCGTTTTTACCCCCAGCAACCCTTAAACCTGCACACCCCCTAAATTAAAAAGTCCAGAAGGCGATGATTTGACCATCATCTTTACTTGAAATGACTTACCCGTCCTGGGCCACAGCATGGGGCCCAAAACCCCATGCCCCAATTAAAAAGTGCCGGGGAAAAAGGGTCTTTCAACCACCATTTTAGTTTCACTGGACTTTTAGTATACCCTTCCTGGGCCCCAGTATGGCCCCAAACCGCATGACCCCCCCAATTTGTGGCCCTGAATGGGGGGCAGGAGGTAAGACCCGCTGGTGCAGGTTGCATTAAACCCCGAAGGACAGATTGGCGACGTTGTTCGTTACTGAGATTTTACAGGGCCCTGACCCAGCGATGCAACGCCTGTGGGTCCTGCAACTGACGATCCGCTGGCATGCGTGTTGTCACCAGCACTGAAGGAGCACCTTCTCTCGTACCTCTACTCCATGTCCTACCCCCCCCGTTTCTCGCTTACCACCTGAATTTCGCTCCATGTTGAGAAATATAAAAATTGGAGAAGGTATGGAAGAGTTTTGGAAAGTCTCATTAAAAGACAGCAAATCACAGCTATTCTCAAATCCCTCATATCAAAACAAAATTGCTGGATTCAAATGTAACTGCAAAGTAGATCTATCAACAAAACTGGCCTGCGCCAAAGTGAAAAAACACGTATCTGAAATGTATTCGGATAATAAAAGGTATTTTTGGCACCTATCAATTCACCTGTGGTGACTACAAAATTGCTGTAAATTTAAATTTAACTGCAAAGTAGATCTATCAACAAAGCTGGCCTACGCCAAAGTGAAAAAAACACGTATCTGAAAAAGTATTCGGATAATAAAAGGTATTTTTGGCACCTATCAATTCACCTGTGGTGACTATAAAAATTTCTGGATTCAATTTAAGTGCAAGGTGGATATATCAACAAAGGTGGAATGGGCAAAATTGAAAATGAAAACCTATCTGAAATGTATACTGATAATAAAAGTGGAGTTTTGAACCTAACAAAGAGACCTGCAGTTACTAGAAAGATGTGTATCCTATAAGTTCAGGCTGCCCAATATCCAGGAAATATTTCAATAGAAAACTGTTAATAATAAAGCTATTGCAGTGCAATGTCTACACTAAGTCTTGGTGAACTTTATCCAGTATTCTTTATAGAGCTTGTCTGTTCGTATAATACAAGATATTTTTGGCACCTTTCAATTCACCTGTGGTGACTATAAAATTACTGGATTCAAATTTAAGTGCAAGGTGGATATATCAACAAAGGTGGAATGGGCAAATTGAAAATGAACACCTATCTGAAATGTATACTGATAATAAAAGTGGAGTTTTGCACCTAACAAAGAGACATGCAGTTACTAGAAAAGTTGTGTAACCTATAATTCGGGTTTGTCCAATATCCAAAAATATTTAAATAAAAACTTTAATAATAAAGCTATTGCAGTGCAATGTCTACACAAGCCCTTGGTGAACTTTATCCAGTATTCTTTATAGACTTGTCTGTTCGTATAATACAAGATATTTGGCCCCTTTTCAATTCACCTGTGGTGACTATAAAATTGCTGGATTCAAATTTAAGTGCAAGGTGGATATACAAAAAAGGGTTTGGAATGGGCAAAATTGAAAATGAACACCTATCTGAAATGTAACTGATAATAAAAGTGGAGTTTTTGAACCTAACAAAGAGACCTGCAGTTACTAGAAAACATGTGTATCCTATAAGTTTCAGGCTCCCCCAATATCCAGGAAATATTTCAATAGAAAACTGTTAATAATAAAGCTATTGCAGGGGCAATGTCTACACTAAGTCTTGGTGAACTTTATCCAGTATTCTTTATAAGCTTGTCTATTTCGTATAATACAAGATATTTTGGCACCTTTCAATTCACCTGTGGTGACTATAAAATTAAATGGATTCAAATTTAAGTGAAAGGTGGATAATCAACAAAGGTGGAATGGGCAAAATTGAAAATGAACACCTTTTCTGAAATGTATACTGATAATAAAAGGGGAGTTTTGAACCTAACAAAGAGCCCTGCAGTTACTAGAAAGATGTGTATCCAAATAAGTTCAGGCGCCCAATATCCAGGAAATATTTCAATAGAAAAACTGTTAATAATAAAGCTATTGCAGTGCAATGTCTACACTAAGTCTTGGTGAATTTTTTTAAATCCCAGTATTCTTTATAGAGCTTGTCTGTTCGTAAAATACAAGATATTTTTGGCACCTTTCAATTCACCTGTGGTGACTATAAAATTACTGGATTCAAATTTAAGTGCAAGGTGGATATATCAAAAAGGTGGAATGGGCAAAATTGAAAATGAAACACCTATCTGAAATGTATACTGATAAAAAAATGGAGTTTTGCACCTAACAAAGAGACTTGCAGTTACTAAAAAGATGTTTTACCCTATAAGTTCAGGCTCCCCAATATCCAGGAAATATTTCAATAGAAAACTGTTAATAATAAAGCTATTGCAGTGCAATGTCTACACTAAGTCTTGGTGCACTTTATCCAGTATTTTTTATAGAGCTTGTCTGTGTTCGCCCGCGGGGGCCCCCTCTTCAGTCCCTCCCAGTGACTTTACATCGGTAGATGATCATTTAAAATTCTCTACCTAACAACAAAAAATATTCAAATCTCTAATCAAACTAAATTGTAAGGATCACAGCTAATAGTAGAGGTTTCTCTGTGAAGAAATATAATAATTTCGCTGAGCTGTTTTTGGGCACAAGCAGAGCCGCACGTCCTTCTGCTCCTGAGAAAGCTGAGAACACTGAGGCTGACAGGAAACGCTGTTCTATGTAAAACGAAAGGGCATGTGATTTTCCAGCCCAATCGCAACCATACACATCCCAGTCATGACGTCGCACACACATCTCACCCTGCTCTATTCTGTAACTGATTTGCTGGCCGCCAAAATGACAGGAAGCGCCGAAAATGGCGCGATCTTAATAGATGATGCACAGATTTTAACCTAAATTATCGCATGATCTAAAAAATCTGATCGATGTCGATAATAATCGCTCAACACTACTCGCAAGCAAATTCTGCTGAAAGACCACGTTAGATCGGCACTGTCGTCATCATCATCATCAACACAGGTGACTTCGTCGTCCTGACATTCTGCATCCAGGAGCTGCGGGCTACAAGCAAGAGGGACTGCAAGGCGTTTGCTGACCGCCCGGGATTTTTGCCGATTGACCGGCTTCCTTCCCTGCTCTGATGGGGCCAGTAACTGGGTCAAACAGAGAAAATCACCTCTTTGGGCCCCTTGACTTTTAACATGCCTTTTGACCCCCAACCGCATTTTGTCTAAAGAGGCTTCAGAAAATAGATTATCCACGGGGGGTGGGCACGAGTTGACATTTGGGGCTGTTCATTTTGGG
>JAODAL010085751.1:0-10479 GCA_025379985.1 Phyllomedusa bahiana
ATTTGTGGCCGCCAAAATGCGGAAGCCCGAAAATGGGCAATATTAATAGTTATGCACAGATTTTAACCAAAATTTTATGGGATCTAAAAAAATCCGTCATGTAAATTTCCGTCCGATTTAAACTTTGTCGTTAAAAATCAAAACACTATTCAGAAGCCATAGGCTCTGATCACACTGAATCACATTAATACCTGGCACTGTGTAAATTGTACTCATTTACTGGGGTACTAACCTTTGCCAAGAGGTGCCATTTTGACTTTTTCCCCTAATAATTAAACCCTGAGGAGATTTTTTGGTGGATGGGGAGATTGAGACATGTTAGGACATTATGTACTCATTTGATTTATTTAGGGACAGTCAGTGCAGGGATAGGCTCTTGGTGGGTCGTCCTTTTCGGCACAGGTGCTCCAATTCCAACATCTCGGGTCTGGAAGACTTCGTTTTTTGTTTGTACGCACATCATTTTTTTCCATTTTGCCACCAATTATTTGGATCATCGTGGGAAAGCATCACTGGTAAGACTGTTCCGTTTAGTATTTTATCACAGTACTAGAGTACTGTGCCTTTTGCTGGCAATATTCTTATTTATTGATCAATAATACAGACTTTTTACTAGTATATTAAAAATTAAGTTCTAAGCTTCTCTATTTTTTAGTTATGGCGATATAATTTATGCAGAAAAATTCAACTTGTTACCTTGACAGGTATATGAATAGTATCATGTGAATGTACTGAAAAAAAAGACAATATTAAGAATGATTGCTCTGTATACAGCAACCTGATGACTGTTTCTTTTCTAAACTGCACAGCTTAAAAATAAATTGAAACACAATTTATTAAAATATACATCACATGTGCTGGGCTGCATATTATCTGGTAAAAAAACAATATTTGCTTTGTTTATTAATGTTTCTGTTTTACAAAGATTTCCAAAAAATTGATTATCGATGAATTAAGAGTTAATCCACTTTAATTAGCGCAACATCATTGTAAAGCAGCTTAGCCAGGTGAAGAGCAGCTGCACCCATTATAAGCACTAGAGTAAATGTTTAAAGTGCAACTTCTAATCCACTTCTGTCGTTGGAGTCTATTTAAGAATTAAAATATCAAAATTAGGACACTACAAAAATGAAATGTGATATTAATGTTTTAGTTAATACTTTTTGGATTTGTGGGTTTGCAAAAAGAGTAAGTAAGCATTTTCTGTATTTGTCATTAGGGGGATAGGTTAGACAGTGGTCCCCGTCGATCTCTGTTGCTCTAGAGGCAACACTGTACCTGCAGCTGGTCCTGACTAAAATTAGAAATTGTTCTTCCACATTATCAATTCAAAAGCAAGTCAACAGATGGTGTCCATTTTCTTTTCCATCTCCTTTTAAATTAACAGTAGTTATGTCTATGGTATTTATGATATAATGTATCTACATTGGACAGTTACTTCATGGTAGAATATATCAACCTAATGGTTGTTGATCTATTTTGCTTGCCTTCCTGCCAGCTGAGTGAAAAGTATGGACCAGTTTATACTATCCACATGGGCATGGATACTGTTGTGGTATTATGCAGCTGTGATGCAGTAAAGGAGGCTCTCATTGACAATGCAGAGGATTTTGGTGCCAGAGGGCATATGCCACTTCTGGACAGGATAAGTTCTGGAGGACATGGTAAGAACCAGGGCTGTATTTTGCTATTGTCAGCACTCTATTATTAATAGTTACTTAATGAACTGCAGAAATTCCCAAATTAATTATACGGGAACATGAGGCTTTATTCAAATATATTAAAGTATATCAAAGTTGAACTTAAACTTCAAGTTCAACTAATTTAAGTTGTGGTGGCCATTTCTAACTTAACTTAAGAATAAGAAGTCGATCAATCTATCAGTATTATGCTGTAATATAAGTCCACGTGACACATCCCAAAAAGGTGCAGGGCTTCTGAGACAACCCTACTTTAAAACCCCACCTCAGCTTGGATTTTCTGTATGTTTTCCTCTTTTTTATGCATATTTTACCTATCTCCTTTTTTGTGGACACTATATTCTTCCAGATAATGATAGGAGAGAGCTACATATCCATGACATATTCCATTCACAGCTACCATGGAAAATGCCAAGTAAGCTCAGCTCCACTGTTTAAACAAGATCCTTAGGTTTTTAATAAAAAGAGCCATATAGCCACCCTGGACACATTGGCTAATGGCAGTGGCCTAGAGCTAGAAAAGCTACGCCAGTCTGCATACAGTTTCCAAGAGTTCCACGATTGTCAATGGTATTCTTACCAATTGTATCACATATTTTTTACAGGAGTGGTAGGCAGCAATGGCGAACGGTGGAAACAGCTACGCCGCTTCTCTCTGATGACATTAAGAAATTTTGGAGTGGGTAAAAGAAGTATTGAGGAGAGAATTCAAGAAGAAGCTCAGTTCCTTGTGGAAGAATTCCGAAATAGTAAAGGTGGGAACTGTATGAAAATATGCATTATTAGAAAAAATATGCTAAAAATCTTTTTCATATCTCCGTAGATTTAGTGAAATTTCATAATACAACTATTTAGCATATCATTTTTTTTCATATGACTATCCACATAAAAATCAATTTTTAAATAATAACTTTTCACACATTACAGCAGACATAATAAGTTGAAACTTTCTGTTTCCTAAAGCTCACTTTGTTGTATAGACTGAGACTGAAAGCGCAGAGTCATTTCACTATCATTACAGGGTGGATAAAATAGTTACAGTTCTGTTATATAGATAATGGTGTAGATAATAAGACAACAACACCAAACACCCAGATAAAGCTGTTTACGCAGGTTTCATGTTACTACCTGTTCTTTTATTAGTTCCTGTAGACTGTAATAACCTATTACCTTTTCTGTCTGTTAGCTAGTATTTATAGTTTCCATAAAGCAAAGACATCCTGCTCTTTGTCTTCAAAAACTAGAAAAAAAAATCTTGATTTACAGTAATTGTCTCCTAACTCATGACAGGCCAACCACTGGACCCAACATTCTACTTTGCCAAAGCTGTTTCCAATGTCATCTGTTCAGTGGTATTTGGAGATCGATTTGAGTATGAGGACAAAGATTTTCTAAGGCTTCTGGGTCTTCTAAATGAGACCTTCAAAGGATTTAGCTCTGTTTGGGGACAGGTAAGGGAGCATTTGCTTTCAGTCCAGAAATAAGTCAATGTCAAGTGTTAAATATGCTTATGTTATGATGTTACTTCAATCCCTTTCAGATGTACAATGTCTATCCCAAAGTTATGGGGAAAATACCAGGGCCTCATCAAAAAATTTTCAATGCTGTTGATGGTATTCAGGAATTTATTACAAAACGTGTAAAAATGCATAAGGAAACTTTGGATCTTGGCAATCCTCGAGATTTCATTGATTGCTTCCTCATTAAGATAGAACAGGTAAGTTGTTACAAAAGGTTATAGCTAGGGAAATTCTGGTAAATCATATACAACAAGTCTTAAATACCAGTAAGGAGCAACAAGCCACTTTGACTTAGCAAAGATATTCATCTACATGCCTAGAGCTGCAAACCGAATCTTGAACCTAAATGAAGGAAAGCCTAGCTATAACTTTGTATTACATGACATGTGCTTTTGTAGACTGAAGTTTAACACCCCACACTTTGGGCAAATGACAGGCCCAGACTGTTCCCCTACCAGTGCCCCTGCGTAAAGTTTTTGACAAGGCAAAGCTGACAGTAGCATATTAATGTTCTCAAATATTGGAGTGTTATTTTATGCATTTACCAATGGAACCTGATTTTTCAGGAAAAAGGCATACCTGACACTGAGTTTCACATGGAAGGAATAGTAAATACAACATTTGATTTGTTTGGTGCTGGGACTGAAACTGTTAGCACCACTCTGCGTTATGGATTGATGATTCTTCTCAAGCATCCAGATGTTGAAGGTCAGTAAAGTTCTTCAAGTATTACTTGAATAAGGCTTTACAAAAGCTCTAGTTGTTGTAGTGAATTTATATAGTTCAAAAGTCTAAGGCAACCAAGAATTTGGGAGTCTAAGGCCACCAAAAGGACTTTTATTCTGTTCATATCCAACACATACCCGTTGCACATTTTGAAATGTACTGACTGCATAAATAATCATTTTATGTACGACACAAGATTGCACAAAACTTTAATCTGAAGACAAATTTGGAGATAAAAGCCAACATAGTTGTACGCCGTTTGACTGCACAGCATGCCCATGACACTATAGCAAGTGTGGCTTAGGGGGAAAGTGGCTATATATTCCTAGGCTTTGATTTTTCCAACTGTGCATGCATTAACATAATAATATATTACCAAAAAGCATTTTTCTAAATTCAAAAATATCTTTCTACTCATTTCCATCAATCTGAAATTGGTACAGAATATTGAGATATATTTATATATACATTGGCAAAGTTAGAAGTTTGTCCGTATCCCAACTGCCCTTTATCTCTCCAGAGCGCATTCATCGGGAGATTGATAAAGTCATTGGAAGGAACAGGGCTCCATGTATAGAAGATCGTTCTCGTATGCCCTATATGGATGCTGTAATCCATGAAATTCAAAGATTTATTGATCTCATACCAATGGGAATCCCACACAAAGTAACCCGTGACGTGAAGTTTAGAGATTTTATTATTCCAAAGGTAAGACCATTCTGTGTTCTGTATTTTAATTATACTATGACAGACCTCAGAACTATAATGATCTTAGATGGTAATAAATAAATGGCTGGAATGGTCACTGTATGCGTCACTGGATGGATATTTTATTGTTCCTAGGGCACAACCATCTATCCAATGCTCAGTTCTGTTCTCCGAGATCCGAAGCAGTTTAAGTATCCGAATCAGTTCAATCCAGGGCATTTCTTAGATAATGAAGGCAAGTTCTATAGAAATGATGGATTCATGCCATTCTCTTCAGGTAAGTACTTGACACTAGAATGTTAGCACCATGTAAGAGAAAGTCTTTATTTATGCAACATAACCTTTTTGGTCTTTGTAATTATGGGTATCCATTGGGGACACTAGGCAGTTGCCAGGTACCCCAGAAGCATAGGGGTCTCAGGTGGTGACATTATGTCCTGGGAATCCAGGGCACATGCCCTGGATCTCTGGGATGATGCTGCTTATTTAATTGTTGTATGTCTTATCCATTGGTCTTGTAGGCTACAGGCTCCCTACAAGACATCAGCGGGGTGTCCCAATGTAGGCAGCATGATGATATGAGTGTACTTGTCAGTGGTTACAGACATAACCTCATGTGGTGTCATGTTTGGGCATGGCTAAATGTATGGCCTGGTGTCATTGCACTACTATGCCCAGGGGCCCATAATGAGGTTAAGATGGCCCTGGTAATGAGCGCAAGAATTTTTGTAAGTATGACTATAAATTTAAGGTAAATTACCTTGGTCAAAAAAGAGATGCCACCAAAACAAAATCATAAGAAAATAGTACAGGTTTTTATGCTACTTTTTGGATGGTCTGGTATAGAAAATCCATTTTCAAGTGTTCTTTTAGGGAACTCTGACATAATAGAGAGGAGACCAGCAATTATAGCCCCAATCAATAGCTGCTACAAAGCAGATCTCTTGCTGTGTCTCAGCACATTCATTAATTACTCTGACACACCATTGGCACCATATAATGCTTAATTTTCCTTCATTGCTCCCTATGGTTATTTTTCACATTAAAATCCTTGCTTAATCCGACTCCCATTCATTTTAATGGGCAGTCCATGCTGTAGTTCACACATTGATTTTCTACTCTACAAATTTTAAATCTAAAACAATGGACATGTCTGTTCTTTTGAGTGGATCCTGCTCGGGTTCCCTTTGAGTGAATGGCGTGGTGAAGGTTAACCCTATTAAAATGGGGCTAGCCTGTATCCAAATTAGAGGCAAATACTACCTCTGTAAAGTACAAATCCTTAGCAGATATCTCAGCCTTGTATTTCTGCTAAGGATTACACATCAGATTTTTCTGATAAGAAAAACCTGACAGATAAATATTTAAGGGATTAATTAAATTCTCTGAACAAAATGTTATCCAATATTAAAACCTATTGTCTAACTTCAGTGCATGAAGCATGAGAAATAATACTCAACAGGTTCACTTTGAAAGTGATGAAATCTGTCACAGTATTACACATTCTGCTACAAATCCACAATCCACAGAAAAAACATACCAAAAATGGGACATTACTTACTCAAAAAACACCACAATTTTTGTGCCATGTTCACAGCTCAGTGGCTGGACTAAACTGAACCCAGAAGCTGGCAACTCTGGCCTCTATGCTAACTGGGAAAAATTGACAGGTGCAGCTAATTGCAGAGCAAAAGCTCACATACCCCACTGCTAGGGGAACAATTAGATGATAAAAAACTGCACATCAATTTAACACCTGTTCACACCAGCATGCAGAAAAGCCACAGTATAATGCATGGGGAGATTGCATAAATGCAAAAATAACAATAAAACAACCACTCACATACCCTCAGTGCATGAGGGGGTGGTTGCTGGTACTACAATTGAATACAAATAAGGCGATACAATCCACCACAACCACCTCCAGCAGCAAGATGAGCCAAGGACGTTTTTTTCTAGAAGAAAAACATTGATTCGTAAAAAAGAAGAACATTGCTTTTTTATATCAATCAATTGCACACTCCATTCCCCACCTTCTTTGCCAATGCCTAGTCCGTCCCTTGCTTTCAGGTATTAGAGGTGGGATCAAAAACTTGTAATATTTGGAAGCCTCTAGAAGTAGATGTATTACTCAAAAATTTCTTTACTCTCCAGGAACACGGATCTGTCTTGGAGAAGGCCTTGCGAGGATGGAGCTTTTCCTGTTTTTCACCACCATTTTACAGAACTTCAATCTCCAGTCACCTGTAGACAAAGAGGAAATAGACTTAACACCTTTAATGAGTGGATTTGGAAATTTTCCTCATTATTACCAATTGGCCTTCATCCCGCACTGATTCATTTTAAACTTTTTAAGTGCACTTTTTCTTTGAATCTAAAAGTCATTTGCTGACAGCTGCTACAGTGAACCTTTCAAATAATAAAAACTTGACATTTTGTGGAAGACAACAGAGTTAAAATACTGCAATGAAAATGTATAAAATATTAATATATTCATCTCATAATTATTATAATTATAATGTTTGATTCGCTTCATTAAAAATAGTTTGGGTTTTATGTAAATAAATAACATTGTTTGCTAACATAAATGCCATAGTGTCAGTGTGTCCAAGTACTATCATCAAGGGATTTGTCCAGGTCATTTTAATAACATTTTTAGGATACTGATAACATTAAAAAGCTCATACTCACCTCTCCTCTTAGCTGCCACCATCTTCCTTGTACTACAGTTTACTTCTAGATCCGGACAAACAGAACGCTACTAATTGGCTGCAGAGTTCACGCTCCATGTCCTGACATCACACATCGTAAGCTAATGCTCCAAGCAGTGATGTATATAACTGACAAATGACTGCTACAGCCAAACAATGACTGCAGCAGTGACATTTCACTTAATTGCGCTGCAATGTGTCAGAAGTAAGTCCCGAAAATACGGTGAAATCATAGCACTCACAAAAGTAATATCAGGTCGTGCTGTAGTGCTGTTCAAAGTACATGCTGGCCAGCGTGTACTTTCAATAGCAGGTGTATTGCAGCGTGCACATGTATGCATCGCAATACACCATGTGAACATAGCCTAAAGCCTTAACTGCATAGTTAAAAATACTTACATTACAAATAGTCTGTGTAGGCCGACAGTTTTAATACATTTCCATAAGGAGTAAAAGAGGAATTTCACTACACAAAGTCCTAATTAATGATTCTCCAGAATTGTTATTTCATTTGTGATAAAAGTGACATTTAAAGGGGTTTTGCCACAAAGTAAAATTGACGTGGAAAGTTTGTAACTTAAATAATAAACATTTTCACCATTCATCATTATTAAAAATTCTGCACCGTTTTTGCTTTAGCTGCTTCTTTATTGATCCATTGTTTACAGCTCGTCTCCAGGGGATACGACCAGGGCTGAGAGCTCCTCAATCCTGGTCACACATGCTCAGACATCACCTCTCCTCTCAGGCAGGTTTCCCCTATTCCCCTGTGGACCAGTCCAAGCCGGCATATACTGTAAGTGACGTCTTGTCTGATTGCAGATGCTCTATTACTGTAGATGGTTGTACTCTTTGCTCTTTTCCATCCAGCCCAGAACAAATTATACTTTTTCATGATGACAGCAGAGTTTGCAGCAGAGACATCTCTGGCCCTTTGTTTCTGCAGTTATGCCCAACCTTAATGCCAAAACAAATAAATTCAAACCCCAGCCCATACCTTACACACATATGCTTTATTGCAAAGCTAAATTCGCAAAGGTCAATTCATCATGAAAGAAAACAGGGTCTATATAAGCAATCTAACATCCTATATGTGTTCAGGACATTTCAGTCTGGTCAGTGAACCTTTATCAACAGAGGATTTATAACTGTAGGTAAAGATCTTGCAAAATTATCGTACCAACGGAAGCTGCATTGTAATAATAATCTATATTTATATAGCGCCAACATATTCTGCAGCACTTTATAATTTAGAGGGTATAAGTACAGACAAAACCAAACAATACACATTGAAAAGCTACTTATAGATCAGACACAAAGGGTGACATGTATGAATCTCGCCACGTCGGGGCGCACGTTTTCGCCAGTTTTCCAGCGAAATTTGCGCCTCATGTATGTTGGCACTAAGGTGCGCTCATACATGCCATGTAAAGTCCGCCACGCCTCGCCAGTGTGTGGGGCGCAAGGTGGGACTTAGGCGCAGTCCCGCACTGCGCCTAAGATTCGCTGCCTGAGGTACTGCGCTCATACATGCGGTGTAAAGTCCGCCGCACCTCGTCAGTGTGTGGGGCGCAGTGTGGGGACTTAGGCGCAGTGCGGGACTGCCCCTAATATTCGCCGTCCGAGTTCACCGCGCCTCGCCAGTGTGTGACTACAAAATGTAATAAGGCTGTGCACATCTAAAATATACTTTGAAAAACGCAAGCATAGGTGCACACTGAAAAGGCAATAGCATACATCTAACACAAATATCAGTGGCACACTAAAGACTAAGTAAAACCTCAAGGTATATAGGAATATTGGAAATGCATTACTGCTAAGGAAAATATGAAAAACCTGGGACTCTTAGTTTTTCAGTATTTGATCAAAGATTGTATTAAGCTCACCTCCCAAAACGTCAAGGGGATCCCAGAGCAGGTGAGTCCCTACACTGAACATGTTACCTCACTAAGCGTCAATCCAGACTGCAACTTCAGGGAAAGGTAGGAACTAGCAATTAGATTATCCTGCACTGGTTTAAAAGAGGCAGCTGAGTGCAGCAAGCCAATGAGATTGCCATTTCTCAAATAGACTACAAAACGTAATAAGGCTGTGCACATCTAAAATATACTTTGAAAAACGCAAGCATAGGTGCACACTGAAAAGGCAATAGCATACATATAACACAAATATCAGTGGCACACGCCAGTGTGTGAGGCGCAGTGCGGGGACTTAGGCGCAGTGCGGGACTGCGCCGAACATGTATTCCGATTCGAGACAGGCTGGAAAACAGCGAGAAATCATTAAACATGTCCGTGCAGCATGGAGTATGAATCAAAAAATTGCCTTTATTAGGTGTAAAACATTATCTGAAAAAGAGCTCAAACCTACTAAAAAAATACATAAATAAAATCCCTTTCCAAAAATCAAGAACGGCGCTATATCGGAAATTTGGATATTGGAAATTGCCGGGAAATACAGTAATTCAAATTCTGTAAGCTATTCTCATTGGTCGGCAGAAACCAGCCAACCAGAATAGGAGCGACAGTGAACCATTCTAACCTATGGAGAAGTATTGACCAATCAAATTCAAAGGCGGGAGAGTTCAAAATACAGTAAAAATGCAGAAAAGAGCTGATTGGTTAAAGTAGTGGGGGCTTGGCAATCCTGGCCAATCAGAATAGGAGTGACAGTGACCCATTATAACCTATGGAGAAATATTGACCAATCAAATTCAAAGGCGGGACAGTTCAAAATACAGTAAAAATGCAGAAAATAGCTGATTGGTTGAGCGAGCGGGGGCTTGGCTATCCTGGCCAATCAGAATAGGAGCGACAAGGACCCATTATAACCTATGAGAAATTTTGACTAATCAAATTCAAAGGCGGGACAGTTCAAAATACAGTAAAAATGCAGAAAAGAGCTGATTGGCTGAGCTAGCGGGGGCTTGGCTATTCCGGCCAATCAGAGCGCGAGCTACTTGTCCCATTGTAGTCTATGGAGAGATGGGGGCAATGAAATCTCAGCGCCGTGCGGCATGGAGTATTAGTAAATAAATCGTTTTTATTAAGTGTAAAACATTCTATGTAAAAGAGCTGAAACCTTCTATAAACATACAGAAATAAAATCACTAAC
>JAODAL010085752.1:0-10479 GCA_025379985.1 Phyllomedusa bahiana
AAAAGGGATGGCCTCTTTCACGGGCTGCAGAGCCACGGATGGGATTCTGACATGCACTACACTTCTGACATTTATATCTTCTGGCTGGAGTGGCTTCCATAGATCCAACTGTTGCAAAATAATAATAATAAATCACATATCATGCAGTTTATGAACAGAACAGAGCACACAATGACTGATGTCTTGGAATTATGTTCATTAGTATTCAGTGTATAGAAGGACAAACTGAGATTTACTGCTCTACATGCGTGCATGTCTAATTGCTTTCCCTCTCCATTAATTACCCTGTGTCTGTGGTTCACAAGAAGGCAGGTGAATCCTTAATACTGTGATCTATTAAAAGGCTCTGCAGTAGAACACTTTAGATGGCCTATCTATAAAAGTAAATACACTTGGTTATACCTTGCTTTTATAGCGTTAAATAAGAAGTTGATCATTTATATTATTATTATTATTTATTTTAAAGCGCCATTGATTCCAGGGCGCTGTACATTTATATCATCATCATCATCAATATCTGACTCCTATTAACCAGGAACCTGCCCCATGTCACCTTCTGATTAAAGAAACATGACAATGTACAACCAAAAATACAACATATGAATTCATATATAGTATTACTGCCATCAGTTCTTCTAAATTTAGCTTAATTTATTAATTATTGACTTGCACTGACACCAGCTCTATTTTATTTGGTTGTTCTAGTATTCCCATTCATCAAGGCCATTTATTCCTGGTCTTTTGCTTTATTCCCCATGCATCACTTCCCATAAGAAGCAGGAGCAGGTAAAAGCTGATGTCAGATATTCTGTTTTATGTGCAGACATTAGCACCAGACATCAGACAGAAAGTGAGCAAGGAGAAGCAGGAGGTACCCACATGCTAGACTTATGGTAGAGGAGGGTCATTTTGGGTGTCATAAGGACATTTTAGTTGCCAAGAAGGCATTGTGATTATCAAGGGGACATGGCGGTGGACGTGGAGAGTGTTGTGGCTGAGGTGGAAGAAATTGTCGCTGGTATAAGGGCTATTGGGGGCATCGTGGTTGTTATAGTGGTATTGTGGCATGTATATAAATGTTAGACATGTGTTCTGACTGGTAAAAGAGGCATTGTTACTATTTGGACAATCCGTTGTTTGTAAGGAAGATTAAAAAGGCAAGTGCCAAACTGCCAAGGAGCCCCATGTTTATAGGGGGTCACTCACCTTAAAACACTGTAATACATTTGAGAATGTTATGTTACACTGATTAGTTTGGGCTTTCAATATCCTTTTATTTATCCAAAAAGACTGTAGTCATCTCCTTAATGTGACAGTTACTGCCAGGTCTCTTGAGGAACCAGTGCCAGCCAACAGCAGGTCAGACTCTACTCGGCCACCCCTTACAAGCTGTCTAGAGAGATATGGGCTAAAAAAGTAAGTCACATTCTTCAGGTGTGTATTATAGCTGGAAAAAAATCATGTCAGTCTGGGCCAGATGGAGACCCAAGTAAATAAGTGCAACCAGAGGTGTCATTGGATTTCTTTATTCTCTGTACCCAATCAGGACTGTAGCTACCTGTCTGGTATTTCTTATATAGAGAGGTAAATTGCGTATGCTTTATTCAATGTTAATCAAAGCTCCAAATTTGGTGATGTGTGAGAATATAATAAATCACACTGTCACACACAAAGTTAATGGACTAAAAAGACCAGCGACCAGCTTAATACAGTAAGGGTACGTCCACACGGCATATGTAAAATACCTGTTGGATTCTGATTAAGAATCCAGCCGGCATTTAATTGCGTTTCAAAGGTTTTGGGGAATGGTTCTGACCGCGGGGTGCGGATTAGCCCATCCCCCTTAACCATACCTTCTGCCTGAAAACCAGTGTAAGGGTTCGGTGGATTCGCTGGACCACCGCAAGCGATGATAGTTTAGCCACGCCAGGGAGCGGAGTCTAAGTAGCCCCCGGTATTCACCAAAGCTGCCGCAAAGCGGGATGGACTTGCTGCGACGAGGATACCAGGTCGCTATCCCTGACGTGACTTGCTTGCGATGGCGGACGGGGTACTGTGTGGTACAGAATCGTAATCCAGAGGCATAGTCAGGGACAGGCAGGAGGTCAGGACAGGTGGCTGAGGTTTGTGGTCAGAGACGGGCAGAAGGTCAGGGCAGGCGGCAAACAGGCAAGGTCAGGAAACGTAGCGGAACGGACTGGTACACGGGTAATCAATATGGACTCAAAGACTCACTAACGACACGGAACGCACACCAACAGACTGGCAAAGAGTCTGGGGGCGTATTCCTTATATAGGCCAGCGCCGCCAATAGACCAATTACCTGGACACTTGCCCTTTAAATCCAGACCAGCCATCGCGAGCGCACCCTAGGGAGCGGGTACACGCACGGCGGCCAGGACGGACCGGCTTGGCGTTCACAGAGTGTGGAGTGGTAAGAGAGCCGGCGCCCGGCACGCAGGGGGATGGTCGCAGGCAGTCGCGGCACACGCGCCGGACCCCTGCGGGCAGGGGGGCGGCCGCGGGGAGCAGCAGTGCCCGCGACCCCCATGACAGTACCCCCTTAGGGTCCTTAGGTTTCCCCCACTTTTTTTGGAACCTGGAGAGGAGGTCAGGAGATAGGTTGACCTCAGGTTCCCACGAACGCTCCTCCAGCCCGAACCCCTTCCAGTCAATAAGAAAAAAACCGCTTCCCCTCACTGTCTTCTCCGCCAGCACCTCCTGACTCAAAGTTTTTATCAGAGTTGGCCACGGGAGAAGGCAGACAGATCCACGGGAGAAGCGATTCAGCACCCCAGGTTGAGGAGAGAGACATGGGAAAGGCGTTCGGCACGTAGAGTGGGGGGCAAGCAGAGTTTGTAGGACACCGGTTAAGTTGCCGAAGTACCACAAAAGGGCCCAAATACTTACCCCCCAATTTGTAAGCTGGGCATTTTTAAGCGATGTACTTGGCCGATAACCAAACCCATCACCCGGTTTAAATAAAAGGGGCAGGCCCCGGGTACCTTTGGGTCTGGACTTTGGTGAAAATTTGGGGCCCGTAAAGGGGCCCAATTCGTTGACTTGCCAGGGGGCTTGATTCCCGTACTTGGGCATCCACGGCGGGAACTCACAAAAGGTGGCAAAAGGGAGAGGGGGGCCCGGGATGTCCCCCAAACACAAAAAAAAAGGGGAGGCTCCAGGGGCCTCAAGTCTAGGGAATTATAGGAAAATTCCCCCCCGGGGGGGAGTCAACCATTTATCCTGCCCGGGGGCACAAAAATGTCGCAAAATAGGTACCTAAAACTTGGTTACCCCTCCACCTCCCTTTGGGTTTTGGGGGTTTGGAATCCCAGACAAAAGTCCAGCTAAAACCGCAATGAGCACACAGACCCGCCAAAAATTTTTGATAAAAACTCCCCCCCCTTATCAAGATGAAATGCAAAGGGGGGCCCGTTTTCGAAAATGGGGTGGAAGAAGTCCGGCCAGCTGGGGTGAAAGGGGGTTAACCCGGCAGGGAAAACAAAGTGAGCCATTTTAAAAAATCAAACGCCACCACCCAAAACCCGTTTTTTTCCAAGTAGGCCAGGGGGTCAGTAACAAAATCCATCCAATATGGACCAAGCTTTCGGCCCCCGGAAAGGGAGAAGCAACCCGGGCCCTAAAGAGGGGGGGACTTTTTTTTAGGGGCACAGGGGGACAGGCCGGGACAAAGTCTTAACATCCCAAGCGAAAATGGCCACCTTTAATAAGGGGAAATTTAGTTGCAGAGATTTTGGACTCCGGGGTCCCGCTGTTCGGAGAAAATGCCCCCAAATTTCAGGATACGGGGCCGCATACAGGACTACTAGGTTTTCCCAGGGGGCCCAGATGTTAAGGGTCCACGGGGGCCACCATGAGGAAACGTTCAGGGAATTATATGCTGCAGAGGGGGCCCAACCCCACTGGGGTCCGAGGACAAAAAGGGCGCCCCTCTTATGTTTTTTTCCACTGGCCGAAAGTGAGAAAAAAATCAAACCTGGCGAAAAAAGTGACCACCGCTTCCGGGGGTTCAGTCGTTCAACTGCAGTTTAGAGAAGTTTTCTTGTGTTTCGGGAAAAATACCCATGGAAAAAACGACTCCCCCCCACAAGTGCCGCCATTTTTCTAGGCTAACTTAATACCAGAAAATTTCACGTTCCCCGGGTTTGGGGAAAATTTTTTTTTTCCTGGGGTGAAATTTTGGAGAAGAAGACGAAAGTACGCATTTTCCAGGGGAAACCCTTCTAAAAGGAAACACCACCTGCACCCCAGGGGACTCCACCTAAAGGAAAAAGGGGGCCCCTGCGGCTCCCGGGGGGACAGAACGGAGCAAAAGAAAATTTGCGATTTGGGGGCGAACAAATGCTTTTTGGGCCCCAGGGGGCCCAAAATTTTGGGGGTTGGCATTTTTTTCCCGTAAACCCCCAAAGGGGGCCACGAGCGGGGAAAAAAAGAGGGATAAAATTGTTTTAAAATAATTTGCGAACCCCAAAAATCTTTGGGATAAGGGGAAGCCCCCGGGCCCGGAGGCCATTGTGGGAACTGCAAACAATTTCGGGGATCCTTTTGGGGGCCCCTAAAACGGAGACGGAGCAAGGCGGGCAGCAAAAGGGGGTGCGGCCAGCTTCCGCGAGACGGTGCAAAAACCCCCCCTGGGGAAGGATTGCAGTTTAGTCGTCAACGGATCTCCTCGCCCCCAAACGGAGGGGCCCCCGGGGCCCAGTTTCGCCCTTTAAGGAGGTTTAATTTTATGAAGGCCCCCTTTTAGCCCGCTCAGTAGGGAATTTCCCCCAACATCTCGAGGTGGAGGGAGCATTGACTAAAGAAGCCCCTCACTTCCGGGGGATCCCCATCAAGCAAAAGGCGAGCGGCAGATGCAGAAAAGGGCCGGGGTGCGGGAAGCAGAAAGCCCCAGGGTTTTGCAGGCGGAGGTAGACAGCCGAAAGGGTTCTGCACCCAGGGCAGCGAGCGGTAAATTTCGCTGGCTCGCTTGGCGCCCGCCGTCGTGACGTCCCGGTTCGGGAAAGGAAACCCTGGGGGAAATCCATGCCAGTCGAATTTAAAGGGGTTTGGGTGGTTTTCGCTGAACCCTGAAAAGCATGATATTAAGCCACCCCGGGGAGCAAAGTTTTAAGTACCCCCCGGAAATTCACCAGGCCCGCCGCAAAGGGGGATAGACTTCCCTGGGGCGTGGGGGCCAAACCAGGTCCCCCCCCCCTTTACTGACTTGCTTGCGATGGCCCCGGGGTTTGTGTGGTACAGAACGAAACCCAAAGGGCCAGTGGGGGACTGGGAAGGGGGTCAGGAACGGGGCGGAAAGGGGTTTTTGGGGTCAAGAGGGGCAAAGGCCCAGGCGGGGGAAAAACCCAAAAGGGGCAGAAACGACGGAAGGGCCCGGGGTACACGGTAATCAATAGGACTCATAAAACCACAATGAAAACGGAAACGCACACCAACAGATTTCCCATAGAGTGCTGGGGGGGTTTTCCCTTAAAATAAAACCACCCCCGGAAAATAGACCAATTCCCGGGGCCCCGGGCCCTTTAAACCCCGCCCACCGCCCGCGCGGGCGCCCTGGGAAACTGGCCCCGCTTTCACAGGAGCGGGGATGGTAAGAAGCCGGCGCCCGGCAACGGGAGATGGCCCGAAAGGCCAAGCCGCGGAAAACCCCGCTCCGGAAACCCCCCTGCAGGGAGCGGAGAGGCCGGGGGGAGCAGCTTTTGCCCCGACCCCATACAACCAGGGGTTGATTGGGCCCATGTTCCTTTTTTTTGGGAATCCGGGGGCTAAAATGGACGAACAGACAAAGCCTGCGTTTGATATAAAATTTTTTTCAAAAATCTCAAATCAAGGATTTTTTTCCCCTTTTTTCTTTTTTTCTTAAATTTTTTTCCTCCTTTTTACCCTATTTACACTTTTCCCCTTTGCCCCCAAAAAATTATTTTTAAATTTAAGGCGGGTTTAAACTTTTCCCCATAACTTAAAAACAAAATTTTAAAATTGCATTAAAAATATACAAAAAAAAAAAAAAGCAGGGGGCAATTTCAAAAGGGAAATATTTCCGGGGTCTCTTCAGGCCTACGCTCACATTTTTTTAACCCCTCACCAAATTTATCGCTGGGGGCTCAAAGACCCCCCAGTTATATACTTCCCATGAAATGAATTTTTTTCTTCTCCTCCCACCTGCACCCCCAAAAAATCACTACCACAGATTAGCTGGGGAGTTCATTACAAATTGGGGTTCCTTCCTATTTCTTTAAACCCAGCCATTTTTGGGTGCATTTTTTAACTGAAACCCCAAATTTTAAACTCCCCCTTTTTTACCAGCAACCCTTTTAAAGGAAATTTTTAATTGGGGGGCCCCATTTAAAAAATTGCCCCCAAAAACTGGGCTGAGTAAAAAACCCGAAAAATCCTCCATTGCCCATCATTTCCAACCTACTTTCAAGGTCTCCAACCCCCCCCCCTAAAAGAAAGCCCCAAACTCCTTGGCATTCACCTCTCCCATATTTAGTAATTCCACATCCAACCCAATAACAGACATCACATCTTGTCCCAACCCGCACTTTGAGAACCGGGCTTGCACAAAAAACCCCTACCCAACCCCATATCAAAAAGTCATTTGGGAAATTGCAACTACCCTTTCCATAAAATTGGGGTAAAACCTTTTTAATTTTATTCTCCCTTTTCAGGGTATGTTTAAAACGGGGTGTTGGGTTCTGTGAACATACTTTTTAAAATTTCGTGTTTTTGGGTCCGTCCGCATCACAAAAACCCCCCAAATTTTTTATTTTTCCAAGGGAAACTTTAAAACCAAAAAGTTTCATTCTATAAAGCAAATAAAACGTAACTTTTTAAATTTTGTATAACACTAAACCCCAAAAACACAAAAGGGTTTAAAAAACCCGTTTCAAAACCCCTTTAATTTTTCCCCTTTTAATTGGGAGGGAAAAACCCTTTTTTATTATCAAATCTTTGGGAACCCCCCCTAACAACAAGGGGGAAACCCTTTTAAAATTTTAAATAAATTTTCTAACTCCCCTAAGGGGTCCAAAAAATCCCGCTTGGGGATTTTTCCTTAAAACCCAAAGGCATAAACAAATAAGGGTTTTCCTTTTTCAAAACCCTCGCAGCAGTGACACTTTTTAGAAAGAAAGGGGGAAAATCACAAAATTTAAAAAGTCATCCCCGAACTCCCCCCAAAATGGGTTTTAAACCCCTACCCCGGCTTTATCAGGGGATAGAGGTCCGGCCCCCCTTTGGGCTAGCTCATTTCCTTTTATATCATGGGTTGTACACACCCCATTCCCGTCCATCATTGGGCACCAAAAATTCAACAAAAACCGATTCCCCTTTTTTTTTACTCTCAAGCCCTGGGAAAACTGAAACTATGTTCTGCTGCTGGGTGCCCCGTTCTTTTAAAAAAAACAAACCCCCAGGGGAAATTTTACCATCTCCCCTGGGGGCACCCTAACTTACAAAGGGCCCTCCGCAAATGTAAACCAAAAGGGTATCTTTTGCCCCCAAATGTGATAACTTCCCTCCATCTTCTCTTTTTATTATTGCAAACGTGGGGGCTCACCCAAACGGAAAATAAGCAGAAAAGATATTTCATTTACAGCACCCTACTAACTTTAACAAATTCCCCCTAACCTTTCCCCTCTAAGTCCAAAATCATATTCAAAGGGGAAAATTTGCCCCCATTTTTAAAATGTTTCACTGCATCTTAGCCCCTTCCCTTTAACCTCTTACCTCTGTATCTAATATACATATTCAATTTTTTTTAAAAAACCCTTTAGCCTTATGGTTTCCCGCCCCCTCCCGCAAAATTGACCCCCCCACCTTCCCCACTATATATTTTTTCCCCAAAAGGTCACAGCTATTTCTCATTCATAAAATTACAAGGGGAAAATTTCAGAAATGTTAGAAAATTTCCCTGTTCTATTATATTTGCTACAGTGAATTGCTTATTTTGTATTTGTAGTTACACAAAATCTACACAGGGGGAAAAACCCAAAAAATTTTCACTCTCTTCAAGTTTCCCCATTTTTTTTGGAGACATTTAAACAAAGGGGCCCCCCAAACCTATCAAAAAAAATAGCAATGGGGTTTTTACAAAATTATGAAAAAAACGCATCGCTTCACACAGGGATCGCCATGCGTGTCCTTTGCATCTTTCCGGATCCCCCTTTCAGACCTTTCCAATTTTTGGGACATTTTAAAATTCTTGGTCCGAAAGACACAGCAGGAGCCCTATTTTAAATTAGGTACGACCTGCTGCATCCAAAAAACCGCAGCGCGGGGCTAAATACTTTTTGGATCCGTTTAGGATCCGACCGACCCCATTTTTTTGGGATGCATTTTCGTACCCAAAACCCGGGAAACCCAAAAAATTGGACCCAAAAAGAACGCCAATGAACAGCCCCAAAGGGGTTTTCCACCGCCCTTTTCCCCCTTTAAAAACCTTTCCCCCCCTTGACCACAATCTCATTTCAGACTCAAGTAAACCCTAAAGTTTTCCATCCTTACTAGCTTACTAAAGGGAAAAAAACCCACCTAATCTTTGCCTCCCCCTAAAGATAAAAGGAAAATTCAGACCCTTTAATCTGGACACATGGGGCCCTTGTGCTTTAAAACTGTCTAGGTCTTAGATTTTCTTTGGGCCCCATACAACTAATCAGAGCTCCCCTTTCATCTTTCAAACTTAACATAAAAAAAGGGGATCTTAATTGGTTGCAACGGGCAACAAAGAAATCTTAGGGGATATCCACCGGTTTTTTGCTCTGTTTTGGGGCCGGTAAAACGGGCCGCAGGGGCGGGTTTTTTTTTGCGGGTTTTCAGGAAAAGCCCCCCCCCTTCGCATTTACATGTTCAAGTTTCCCCCTAAAAACCCGGGGGAAAAGGGAAAAAGTTCAATGTTTTTTTCGGACCGCTGGCGGTCTATAAAACCGTCTGGCGGAAAATCCTATTTTTTTGTCGCATGGTTTTTATCCTCCCCACCTTACCGGAGCCATAGCTTTTTTTATTTTTCTATCTACATAGCCATATGGGAGCCTGTTTCCTGTGGGAAAAGATGTACTTTTTAAAGGGTCCATTGACTATTGGGTTTTAAAAAAAAATACCATTCTGATTAAATATCCGTTTAAAATATCTGAAAAGCTGGGTGACAAAAGAAATCCTCTACATAAAAACCCTAAATATCACGAGCTCACCTCTCCCTCTATCAAATAACCCCATATATCACAGAAAACCCGCTTTTCCCCCTCTATCATATAACCCTACATATCACAAAAGCTCAGCCCTCTCCTCTATCTTAAAAAACCCTATATATCACAGAGGTTTACTTCTCTCCTCATCATAAAAAACCCCGTATAAACAAAAGCGCTCCCCCTCCCTACCCCTATCATATTAAACCCAATATATCACAGACTCAATTTTTTCTCCTCTAAACAAAATAAAAACCCTTTTAAAGTCACAGAGCCCGCTCCTCTCCTCTCCTCTATCATATAACCCTAAAATATCACAGAGTTTAGCTTCCCTCAACCCCAAACAATAACCCTAAAATAACACAGG
Source organism: Phyllomedusa bahiana (assembly GCA_025379985.1). NCBI lineage: Eukaryota > Metazoa > Chordata > Amphibia > Anura > Hylidae > Phyllomedusa > Phyllomedusa bahiana. Next base: position 9,574 of record JAODAL010085752.1, read on the forward strand.
TTCAGCTTTTCTCCTCTATCATAAAACACAAAATATCAAAAAGCTCAGCTTCTCTCCCTATCAAATAACCCCATATATTCCAGGGGCTAGCTCCTCTACTCTATCATAAACCCTTTAAATCACAGCGCTCAAAACTTCTCTACCTATCCTATAACCTAATAAATCCCCAGAGCTCAGCTTCTCTCCCTATCAAAAACCCCATATATCACAAGTTCACTTTTCTCCCCTATCATATAACCCAATTTTACCAAGAGCTCAAACTTTTCTCCTCTATCATATAACCCCTAAAAATTTCCCGCGCTTCCCCTCCTCTACTCCAAACATATAACCCAATAATCACAGAGCCAGCTTCCTTTCCCCTATCATATAACCCAAAATATCACAGCGCCAGCTTCTCAAATCTATCATAAAACCCAATATATCACAGAGCTTTACTTCTCTCCTCTATCAAAAACCCTATATTCCCAAATTGTGCTCGAACACCCCAAAAAACAAAATCAACAAAAAGGGGAAAAGAAGTGTATTACTTCCAATAAAATTCTTAAAAAATCAGGTTTTTTCTATTGCTCACCTGATTCCCGGGTTTACCATTGCAAAAACCAGTTAAAAAGCTTTCTTGAATTTCCGTTTAGCAGCCGTCCTCCCTTTTAACACTCACCCCTTTTGCAAAATTTTGGTGTGAGAAATAAAATCCAAAAAAAAAAAGAACCCAAAAGAAGCTTGTCAAAAAACCTCCAAAGGGGTTTTTTTTCCCCGCTCTTAAATTAGGGGTTTCAAGGAAAATTTTCCCAATTTTTCAAATCTTTTTAAAATATAAAAAAAATACACGAATACATAAAAACTTAAAAAAAAAAGAATTAGGCCTCTCAAACCCCTTTCCGGGGCGTTTTCCCGCGCTTCATCAGA
>JAODAL010085753.1:0-10479 GCA_025379985.1 Phyllomedusa bahiana
AGCGCCGGGGCAGGGCGGAAAGAGCTGTGTCTGACTCCGGCGGGCGGCGGTGAGGGAATCCATTGGGCTGGGCAGGCAGCCGCCCGGGCCCTCAGGGGCCCCTCTGGGCTCGCGGGCCCCCGGGAACTGGCCTACCTGGCCCAATGGAAGAGATGGCCCTGGAGGCTGCTTCACTTTTACCACTGCTGCAGCTTGCATGTCAAGGTTGGTGTAAATAGTGTATAGAGTCCGGCCATGTGTTCTCTATGCCATGCAGCCAGATCCTAGCACACATTGGGCCTCATAGTAACCAATCAGAGCTCCCCTTTCATTTCACATAGTGCTCTGAAAAAATGAAAGGGGCGCTCTGATTGGTTGCTATCAGCAATAAAGAAAGTCTTAGCTCTAGACAGTTTTCATACATGTCCACTATTAATTATCCATCCCTTGGGGCGTGACCTAACTAGTGATGGCGCCGGACGCCTAACTCTTGAGCTCCGTGGAGATCACTCAAATCGGCACAGCTAAACCTGCTACTAGAAGCCTCTATACCTCAGACCGAGTGAGAAAGGCCCCAGGAAAGAAAGGAGATGTCTCACGGCTGTAAATTTCGCTTTGCAGCGGAGAAATCACCGGACTCGCGGCATCGGGGTGAAGCCGGAAGCAGCGGGAGCCTGCGCCATTACAGACGCGCTATTGCAGGAGGAAGAGCCGTACCTAAGCTGCAGACGCAGACACACTGCACGGGTCTTCTGACCAGCCTCCCATACAGCTCAGTGGAAGAATGGAAGTCTGGCTCGTCCTCTCGGATTCCTCCACAGGAGCGCCCGCTGGATCCCTCAGCTGTCGGACCGGGCGCACCCTGAACGGGACTCTGCACGGACCAGAGGGAGCTGCTCACCCACGCCATCAGTACCCTCTCGGACAGCCAGCAACTATGGACAGATAAGTACCTGCCCGCTTAGTTAAACTGGGCCCTGAGCTCCTGGCCTGAAACCGGGACTGACCCCCGCAGTAAACACAGTATAACTACGGCCCCAGCTGGATCTCACTAGGCAAGGGAGCCATTACCTACACGTGGCAGCAGCCATTTTGTGTTGCATCTCCTGGGCCATCATAATAGCTGAACAAACTAGCCTGGCTGGCTAACTTGCTGGAAATTTATTTATAAGAACTTGAGGGAAGCCACAGCTTTTACCCCAGCTTCACCCACAGTCCACTCAGGCAGCAGGCTGACCGTGTCGACCGATCCGGTAATCTCTGCCACAGCTTAACAGTACTCGCATACTGCAAAAGATCTTAGGAATAGACCGTCATTCTAATTGCCGGCCATACTAGGGAGTCCTGCTGCAGTCCCAGTGATAAGTTACAGGCCCATTGCAAGCAACTAACTCCCCTCTGATACCCTCACTTTGCCTCCTCTTGGTATACGCAGAACTTGATCTTTAAAATCCATCAGGAATAATCTGGGTCCCCTACCTATCTATATACAAAGGCTTATATCCTCGGCACCAGTTCAGCCTCTCATTCATTAAGAAGCTCTTATAGCTTTACAGTACCAGCTCCACCCGTATCATCTTCAATCAAGAAGCCTTTCACATCACTCTCTCTGCCCCTTTTCCAGAGTACCAGCCTCTCTCTTTAGCTTTGGACGCTTTAAGGAATCTCAGTTAAAAAGAATAACGTTTCTTTATGCCATCCTCTATAAAGAACAGGAGAATGAGAAGTGCATCCAAAAGGAACCCGGGCCTCAAACCGGCTAAACTCACGGAATTTTTCCAACATACATCTCCTTCATTACAAGACCTAGAAACTCCTAATCCCTTTTCACAGCTCTCTTCCTCTCCGACGAGATCTGAATCTCTTGAGATGGATCCACGGGAAGAAACAGTCCAAACCTCCCAAGTAGAAAAGACCATGTTGAAACTCTTCTCCACCTTTCGAGAAAACCTACAAAGCGATCTAAAACAAATGCTGGCAGAATTCAAAACAGACATCCAGTCTTTAGTTACAAGGGCAGACCACGTTGAAAAAAAAATGGCTGAACTAACGAAATCGCACAATCTGCTAATCGATGCGAATACAAAACTTGAGGAAGAAGTCCAAAAGTTATCAGCCAAAATGTTAGACCTAGAAGATAGATCAAGGAGGAACAACATACGTATAAGAGGGATCCTAGAATCTGTGTCCAATGAGGCTTTGGCACCTTTTCTGACTGATCTTCTGGCTCTGGCCTTACCTAATGCTAACCAAACAGATTTAGTGATTGACCGCATCCACCGTTTGCCAAAACCCAAGCAACTTGCTACAGCTCTTCCAAGAGATGTGATTGCTCGCATACACTTTTTCAGAATCAAAGATGATTTCCTAATGGCCCTAAGAGGCAAAGTTACACTCCCTGAAAGATTCCATAATATCACAATTTTTCCGGATCTGACGGCCGGAACCATGCTTAAACGGAAAGAGTTCGCACCCTATACAAAAATTTTACGTGACCAAAACGTCGGCTACCGCTGGGGCTTTCCGGTGAAGTTAATAATCACTAGAGACAACTCAAATACAGTCTTCTTCACACCTACAATGGCCAGAGACTTACTGCTGTCATGGGAAATGCTGTCTTCCGACAATTCCTCTCCCCTGAAAATACCTAAATCAAGACCAGAGGCCATCACTCCTTTGTGGTCAGAGAAACTTCACAGGGCCAAAACTCAGATCAATGACTGAATCCTTCAGCTCCGTACACCCAATCTGATCTCCACAGCTCCTGATGGAAGAGTTGAGTAGAGTAGAAATTCACACCTGTTCTAACTCTCTCAGTACCTTCTTGAGTAGAATAGGCAATGACTTGCTCCACCCTTGATTCCCGCTTAGAGGAATCCCAGGTTCATCACAACCTTTGCTTTGATTCTTTGAAATTGTTCCTTTTATGCTTTGATTTAATCTGTTATAGTGTAATGTATGTTCACCATATTGCCTTGAGACAGATCTTGCTTATCTTCATCAGCACCTCCACAATTACTACAGCTAATACCTCATAATGGGTATTAAATTCTTATCTGTTAATGCTAACGGCTTAAACTCGCCGTTTAAGAGGTCAAGGTTTTGGAGAGAGGTCATTCAGTCTAGAGCGGATGTGATTTGCGTTCAGGAAACGCATTTAAGCCAGAAGGACACTTTTAGACTTCAACATAAGAACTACTCTCGGTCATATCACTCCACTCTAAACATGAAGAAAGCTGGGGTATCCTTCTTTATTAAGAAATCAGTTTCCTTCTCACCTCTTAATGTGATAATTGATATTGGTGGACGCTACATAATCCTACATTGCACCCTAAACGCTGTACCTTTCACATTAGTAGGGTTATATGCCCCCAAACAACACCAACTTTCATTTCTCACGAAACTCCTTACTAAAGCTAAAAGAGAATCTAAAAGTCATGTGCTGATTTGCGGCGATTTTAATATGGTACCTGATAAGGATAGAGATAGATCTGGACATAGTACCAAATCTTCCTCTGATCTGAAAAGACTTATATTAGAAGAAAACTTGCATGATCCCTGGAGATATGCCCACCCTACCGAAAAAGACTACACCTTTTACTCAGCAGCAAAAGACTCCCATTCTAGAATTGACTACTTCTTGCTAAATAGGACAGCATTACTCTCTGTCTCCAGTTCCAAGATAGGAGTTAAGACATGGTCAGACCATGCTCCAATATTTTTAACATTACATTTCACCTCAACGCCCACCTTCCACTCCCCCTGGAGATTGAATAATTTCTTACTCAAGTCAGAGAAAATTGTCAAGGAGGTCACAACAGCTCTCTCTGACTTTTTCGAACTTAATTTGCCTACGGCGCCTTCAGAGGAAGTACTTTGGTGTGCCCATAAGGCATTAATCAGATGGATTCTCATTAAATTAGCGTCCAGGGACAAGAAAGCCCGGGACACCTTCCTTCACAATATCCTAGAAGAAATTAAACCTTTAGAACTTCAGTTCAAAACTCACTCCTCGCAGTCTATAAAGGATAAGTTGGAGTCCCTTCGCGCCAAACTTAATACCCTCCACCTGCAGCAATACGAATTTCGTTTGAACAGGCTCCGATGGAACTTCTATATTCAGGGTGACAGACCCGGGAAAATTCTAGCTCGGAGAGTTAAGACCTTAATGGCCAAAACCCGCATTCCCTACATTACTTCCCCCTCTCATGACAAAATTATGGACCCACAGCAAATTGCTAATGCCTTCGTCACCTATTATAAATCTCTATATAACATAAAAACAGACTCAACAATACCTACGATCTCAGATGGGGAGATAGACAAATTTCTCAAAGAAGTTTCACTCCCGTCACTATCGAAAGAACAGCTGGCAGAACTAAACAAGCCCATCTCTCTTCAAGAAGTTATGACAACCATCTCACAACTAAAATGTAACAAATCTCCTGGCCCGGACGGCCTCACGAATGAGTACTATAAACTGCTATCACATAATCTATCTCCCCATCTGACCCGTTTATTTTCCGCTATTGCAGAAAAGGGCTCACCACCAGCTGAAATGCTATGTGCATCCATCTCAACCATACATAAAGAGGGTAAACCAGAGGACCTAGTCACTAATTACAGACCTATTTCTTTATTGAACTCGGATATAAAAAAATTTTCCATAATATTAGCAAACAGATTAAATGGGATCCTCCCAGACTTAATAAATAAAGACCAGGTAGGATTTGTCAGGGGCAGACAAACTAGAGATGGAGTGAGAAGAGTCCTCAATGTAATACAAATCGCTCGCATGCAAAAAATGCCCTTTTCTCTTCTCTCCTTAGATGGAGAAAAGGCATTTGACAGGATCAATTGGTCCTATATGGAAAAGGTATTGCTTAAATTTGGCTTCCATGGGATGATTTTCTCGACCATCACTTCCCTATATACGTTCCCTTCAGCTAAAGTATTCGCGTCAGGCTTCCTCTCTGAAAAATTTTACATCACAAACGGTACAAGAAAAGGTTGTCCCCTGTCACCCCTAATCTATGATCTCTGCGCAGAACCTCTAGCGGAACACATCCGCAAATCTTCAAAAATTACTGGTATAGAAGTAAACAAAAAAGTTCACAAAGTCAGCCTCTATGCCGACGATATCCTTATTATTTGTCAAAAACCTAAAACTTCTATTCATGCGTTACTTGAGTTACTGGACCGGTTTGCGCGGATATCATATTATAAATTAAACATTTCCAAATCAATACTCCTGCCAGTGAACTGCTCTCCCTCCCTTAAACACCACATAGGTCAGTTGGGTTTTATTTGCTCTGAGTCCTGTCTCCCTCATCTAGGAATAAAAATTTACCCGGACATCAACACAATAGAAAAAAACTTATTAGATCTCAGCCTCACCTTAACACAGGAAACTTCTAGGCTCCACAAATATCAATTGTCCTGGTTAGCCCGTATCAACTTGTCCAAAATGATACTGCTTCCCAAATTCTTATACATATCAAGATCTTTTCCCTTTCTCTTTCCAAAAGAACTGGTGACGAAACTCCAAAACCAATTACTACAATTTATATGGGGTCAGAAAAGACCCAGGGTACAGAGAAATCATCTATTCAGGAGAATCAGACAAGGAGGACTTTCAGTCCCAAACCTCTACCAATACAATATAGCCTCAGTGTTAGAACCCTTGTCCTCATACTGGAGAGCTCCGGACTCTCAGCATTGGATGGCTATCGAAAACTCCTCACTCCCTAGAGGCTCCATCCGAGACTGTCTTATAGCGATGTTGCTTGGATGGAATCCTCCTGAATCCAATCTTTTAACACTGTCGCATGCTATGAGAGTGTGGCGCAAACATGTAGTATCGAAAAGAATAGTTTCTGTCCCTAACTCCAGATGCCCTCTCTCGGCACTCGGTTGCCTTGCCCCTAACATTCCCATACATTTATGGATAAACTCTGGAATTAGTTTAGTGGGAAAACTCTTTCATAACCAACATTTCTGCTCATTTGAGGAACTACGCACACGTTTCCCGATCCCTCACAATCAATTCTTTCTTTACCTTCAGGTCAGGCATCTGGTACAGTCACTGGATTGGTCAATAGGTACCGAAAGACATACACAACTCCATTTGTTACTGTGGAGTAGTTCCAAACACACCAAAGGCCTATCTATTGCCTATAATACCCTATGTGACAAAGACACTCCTGATAAACCCGAGCATGAAACACGATGGCAGGAGGCACTGGGGCAAACTTTCTCTGTGGACGCATGGTCTTAAGCGGCTAATGAAGTGGCTAGGAGTTCTAGCTGCGCCAATCATGTTGAATTATCCAGGAAAATTCTACTACGTTGGTATCTTACACCAACCCGTCTGGCACATATGATCCCCGATTACTCTAGCCTTTGTTGGAGACAGTGCTTCCATAGAGGCTCATTGCTATATATGTGGTGGGACTGCCCGATAGTATCTCCCCTCTGGAGTAAAACAGAGGAACTACTACAACAACTTATAGATTTAACCTTTCGGCTGTCTCCGGGTATGGCTTTATTAGATCTGTCATACCATGAAATCCCTCGCAGATTTCACACCACCCTTTCTCATGTCTTAACTGCGACTCGATTCATAATAGCAGCAAACTGGAAATCCTCTAACACTCCTTCTATAAAACAGGTCATTAAAAGGGTCAACACCCAATTTCACTCTGAAACAAGTCTTATAATACCCCACACACAGAGTAGCTACAGCCAGGGATAGATGGTACCCTTGGACAGTCTCGCCATATTTTAAGTAGATAGTAAGGGTAACATAGTCCTGTAGTCCCAAAGAAAGGCCCTTGTCACTCCTCTGTATCCTGCTACTTGTCCTCTTTCCGAGCCCTTTATAGGTTTATACAATTATACTACAGTATTGCTGATGATATGGTGATACTCTTTGAATTATTCAAGATCGACACCCCCAAATGTTGTATATGCAATATGGCTTGTTTGGTTTGTAACCTGTTTAATTGGTTCAACTGTTATCCTTTGTACTACTTGACCACTGATATGTATGCATATCTTGTTATGTAATCTGCACCTTCTATATTAATAAAAGACCTTTTGCTGAAAAAAAAATGTATCCATCCCTTTTTGCCAGTGCTCTGCAGCCAGGTATCCTGCCTCTGCAACGCCTGTTTATGCCAACATCCACTTTTTAGTGGTCCTGTGACTTGCATAATATAATTTTCTTGTTGTGATATGTACTTGATGTCAAAAGTGTACCGGAGTCTGATACAGGCTAGGTTACTGTGCAGGGTAATAGTCTGTTCAGAAAAGATTGCATTTATAAGAAAAGAGGAGTAGTGTGCTTCTAAGTAAAATCCTGCTTTGGGTAACACATTCCAATTTTTTAAACAGCCAAATGGGGACATTAACGGTTCACTGTATAAAAGATACATTTTTAATGCATAAGTATATGCTTGATAAAGTATTATCATAAAAAAATTTGGATTATAGACATTTTCAGGATTGCATTGTATTCAATGATGAAATATGAAAGGGGTTCATGAAGTGAATTCCTTACCTCTTATCTGCTCAGGAGAGAATATAAACAAAGCATGCAGCCTCATGAATGGCTGCAGGGGTGAGAGGGAGGCAGGTGAGCAGAGAGCGAGGAAGCAGGGAGCATCTCTAAAGTTTACTCAAATAATAACATTACAACAGTGAATTCTCTATACAGCAAACAGACTCATACACTGCACTTTCTCCCCAGACCCTTGCAAACTCCATCATGTTCCCTGTCATCAGATAAGAAGTGCAAACACGCAAGCGCAGCCAGATCAGCTCCTGTCAGTGTCCAGGTCGTGTCTAATGTAAACTTTCAGGAAACTAAGGGGGACTGAGCTATGCTATAGCTCTCATAGACTTCACTTTTTGTAATCACATATATTTAGAAAAGTAATTAAATACCCATTTTGGAGGATCCCACGTCAACATTACATCGTGGCAAAAACCCTTTAAGTAAGTTGTTATCCAATATACAGTTAGGAAGCAATCAGATACTTCTTAAAGCAAGATAGTTTATTGACGCAAATCTATTTCCCAAATAAATAAGAGGGACATTGAAAGAGCTAAAAGGGACATGGGTTAAAATAGAGACTGTCTTTCTAAAATAGGGACACTTGGGAGGTATGTCAAAGCCCATCCAATGTGATGATACTAGTGAAGGTGATGAAAATGTAGAACCCCTATGGATGGTAATATGGGGAGTGGGAATAAATGATAAAATACTTACAGTGCCTTGCAAAAGTATTTGGCCCACTTGAACTTTTCAACCTTTTGCCACATTTCAGGCTTCAAACATAAAGATATAAAATTTTACATTTTTTTGTGAAGAATCAACAAGTGGGACACAATTGTGAAGTGGAAAGAAATTTATTGGATATTTTAAACTTTTGTAAAAAATAAAAAACTGGGAAGTGAGGTGTGCAATATTATTCGGCCCCCTATAGTTAATACTTTGTAGCGCCACCTTTTGCTGCGATTACAGCAAGTCGCTTGGGGGATGTCTCTATCAGTTTTGCACATCAAGAGACTGAAATTCTTGCCCATTCTTCCTTGGAAAACAGCTGGAACTCAGTGAGGTTGGATGGAGAGCGTTTGTTAACAGCAGTTTTCAGCTCTTTCCACAGATTCTCAATTGGATTCAGGTCTGGACTGTGACTTGGCCATTCTAACACCTGGATATGTTTATTTTGAACCATTCCATTGTAGATTTTGCTTTATGTTTGGGATCATTGTCTTGTTGGAAGATAAATCTCCGTCCCAGTCTCAGGTCTTTTGCAGGCTCCAACAGGTTTTCTTCCAGAATGGTCCTGTATTTGGCTTCATCCATCTTCCCATCAATTTTAACCATCTTCCCTGTCCCTGCTGAAGAAAAGCAGGCCCAAACCATGACGCTGCCACCACCATGTTTGACAGTGGGGATGGGGTGTTCAGTTTGATGAGCTGTGTTGCTTTTACGCCAAACATTTTTTTTGCATTGTGGAAAAAAAAGTTCGATTTTGGTTCCATTGACAGAGCACCTTTTTCCAATTTTTGGTTCTCCCGGGGCTTGTGGCAACTTTTAAAAAAGACCTTTTAGGATTCTTTGAAAAAATGGCTTTCTTCTTGCCACCATAAAGGCCGATTTTTGCAGGTCCATGATTGTTGCCCAGGGACGACTCTCACCCCTTTGCTGTGATCTTGCTTTCTTCGTGACCTGGGCTTTGGGGCTGATTCTTTTCATTTTCTTTTCTTTGAGTGAAAATTTTAGAGGGCGGCGGGTCTTGTAGATTTGCGGGGTTTGATACGCCTTCCTTTTCAATATGATCGCTTGCTATCTATTTGGGGATGTTTAAAGTTTGGGAAAGTGTTTGTATCCAAAAATCCGCTTTAAACTTCTCTAAAACATTTTCACGGACCCCCTAGGTTTTCCCTTTGGGTCTTCATGATGCCTCTGCACTTTAAACAGAAACCCTGAAACTACCAAGCAGGTGATTTTAGGAGACTTTTTCACCGGGGTGGATTATATTTATCACTCATTTTTTAAACAACATTGATCATTCAGAGATCCTCACAAACTTCTGAAGGGTTTTTGCTGCTTTGAAAGAAAGGGCCAATAATTTTGAAGCCCCACTTTTCAGTTTCTTTTTTTTTTTTTTTTTTAAAATTTTTAAAAATACCCAAAAAATTTCTTTTCCACTTCACAATTGTGTTCATTTGTTTTTGATTCTTCACAAAAAAAATTAAAATTTTATATCTTTATGTTTGGAGCTTGAAATGTGGCAAAAGGTTGAAAAGTTCAAGGTGGACGAATACTTTCGCAAGGCACTGTACTGAGGAGGCATTAAGAATTTATTAGGAGAAAAATAAATTGGGTGAAAAACAAATGAAGGCAGCAAGGACTGAAACGGAGAAGTTCATTGCCGGGGTGAAAAAAAGCCCCCCCCCCTTTTCTTTTATTCATAAAAATGAAAAAATAAAAAAGAAGAGTTTGGCCCCCTCCAAAATAAATTTGGGTTAATGGGGGAGAAAGGGAGGGAAAAAGGGAAGCCAAATTTAATGCCTTCTTTTCTACTGCATTTACACAGGAAAATGAACGATTATTAATTAGGGGTAATGTAAATTTTCCTCTGCCCCCCTTAAGCCAACAAGACATGCAGCACCATCTTTAAAAGCATTAAAATAAATAAATCACCCGGTCCAGGTGGCATTCACCACCGAGTTCTGCAGGAACTTAGTACCATAATAGACAAAGCTTTGTTTATAAAAATTTACAAATTTTAAAATGTCGGGGCTGTTCCACAGGCTGGGCGTGGGCCGGTTCTGCCAATATTCAAAAAGGGGTCAAAACGTGAGCCCGGAAACTATAGGCTGGTGAGCTTAACTTTCAATTTGTGCAACATATTTTAAGGTTTTCTAAGAGATACTATCCTGGAGTATCTCAGTAAAAATAACACAGCACCAACATGGCTTATGGGG
>JAODAL010085754.1:0-10478 GCA_025379985.1 Phyllomedusa bahiana
AAAATTTTTTTTGGTCCTAAAGTCATATCCAATAAATATATTTTACACTGAAAAGCAAAATGGTAACAATGTTTTGAACTTTTGACTTTCAGGCTCAATATCTCACCATCCAATACATGAGGCTACTGTAATTTTATATACAGTCATCTTACCTATAGTATTCAAAAATTTGACCTGCAAATATTTAGCATCTGCTTAGTTATAGTTTTGCTCCTAAAAATCAAAATGTTAATTTTTGTTAATTTTTTAGTATTTCGGAATCTGCCTTGTTTCAATACTGCCTGAATCCTTCTGGGCTCTGAATCAAATTTAAGCACATCTTGACCAAAATCTGATCCCAGGTCTCTTCTATACAGTCCCAATGTTGGTGCAGACTGGACTTGGATACAAATACAGCTTTTTCTTCAACTCTACCCACAAGTGTTCAAAAGATCAAAACATTGTTACCCTTTTGCTTATCAGTGTCTGTTCTACCTAAATAGCTTTATTATTGTATCATAAGGTGATAAACAGCCTGATGTTACCATTTTTACTACAGTAAAGTTATTACTTAAACATGCCCGTGTATAGAGTGGAGTCAGGAGTCGGAGGTTTGGGAAATTGAGGAGTCGGAGTCGGGGCTTCGGCTTGCCGACTCCACAGCCCTGGTAAAAAGCATCAAAGAATTGACATGTCAATTCTTTGTAGACATGAACATTACGTGCCAAAAATACTCACGTAAAATCAGTGTTGCCTGAACGAGGACGCCAAATTTAAAAAGGATATTGGTTAAATCAGTTTATAGTCAGATTGGGTGCTGATTCTCAATGCGGAATCCGCGCCCAGAATCAGCATCCAAATCCGCCATGTCATCATACCCTTTGCTGGCTTACTTTGCAAATTTTGGCAAACATTGTTGCATTTGGACTACACACCTTTTTTTTTAAATAAAACCACATCTAACCAGTGTCTACACGACAGGGTGTAAAATACTGGTCAGATTCTAAATAGAATCTGACCAGTATTTTACAGTCGGTCTTTGTTTTTTGTCAAGATTTTTTCCACGGTTTTCGGGCAACCCTTGCCATTTTTAAGCTGATTCTGTATTTAGAATTTACCAAAACCGACTGTACATACCCATATTTCCAAAGAGAATCCAACAATCTAAATACCGGGATTTCTGAGGACAGATTTCAAATCCAAAAACTTGGTAAAAAAAACTTGGGAAAAATTTTCTATTATCTGCCTATCTCCTTAAAAAATAAATGGCAGATTATAGTACTGTTCAATTGAATAGTATGGCCAAAAATGTGGCACAAAAACGGGTCAAAGACGAGTGTAAAGTACGGATTATTATTGGAATCGGACGAGTATTTTGTCCTTTCTTTTGGCACAATTTCTAAGTAAATCTTTACAGTAAAGGGGTACGAAAAACGTTGATCACGGGGTAGTTGGGACCCCCGGGCCTCCACTAGTGAGAGGGATGTTACAACCACGCCAGGGAGCGATTCAAAAGGGCCCTGGTCTTCACCAGAGCCACCAAAAGGGGCCGGGCAGACTTTGCTGGGGGGAACCCCCCAACGCTACCCCCTGACTGCTACTCCAATGGCACCAAAAATGCAGGTGACGGGTTACAGGCAGGAAAAAAGCGGGTAAAACACAGAAAAAATAAAACAGGAAAACGGGGAACGGGCTGACTGAATTAAACGGGATCAGGCTGACGGGCAAGATCAGACACAGCAGGTAAACAATCAGGACAGCAGAACCAGGTATAGGCACCAGGCAAGACAGCAAGAAAGAACCTAGGAATGGCAAGACAGGAAGTTCCTTAAACCACAGGGGGTCTAGTCATTGGGCAGGTAATGGGGCACTGTCCCCTTTAAAACTAGTCCAGCAACGCCCGCCCACCCTACGGGGAGTGGCAGGCCCAGACAGGGAAAAGTAGCAAGGACAGGTACAGCAGAATAACAAGGGAAAAAGCAACAGGAAAAGGGAAAATTGGCAAAACCGCAACACGATACATCTGCAGCGCGCCACGGCAGAGTAAACAAATAGAAGCCCGGGACACGGCCATGTCCACGGTCCAAAAGGGGGACAGCACAATGGGCCGTGGAAAATGTTTCAGGAACTTTTCTGAATGGGGGACTTTGTCGGGAAAGGGGAGCTCACACCAGGGGTGTAACTAGAGAACCACCCTATACAAACTTCGGAGGGCCTCCCCCCCACTGCAAACATTTACTGCGACCTTTTTAAAATATCATGCAGTTACTAAATAGCTAAAGGGGAAATACATCTCCATACAATCACCATCATACTCTGCAAACAAATAGCACATTCCATGTTTTTAAATCCAGCTTTAAGACCCCCCCAACAGGTCATTTTTAGGATCTCCCCCAAATGCCTGACAAAAATTACTCACCTTGGGGAATGCACTGAAAAAAACATACACCTTGCAAAAATGAGGAAATCAAAACTTTTACCGTTTGGGGGGTCTGGGGGACCGGGGTTGAAAAACACTGCACTAAACCCCCAAAACCAACATACAATAACACTACTACATAAGGACCCAATTTTACTGCCAGAATAACAAAGACCAATATTATCACCCTATAGTGACCTATAGTGGGAATACGTAACACAAAACCTACAGACTGACATACCACCCAAAAAAGGCTCATATATTTTTAAAACCAGTAAAAAAGACGCTCTGCAGACAAGTATTTCAAGCAGTTTTCATCTTTTGACCACGGGATGTTTTTTGAAAAGTTGTTCATTTTGCCCTTTTTTTCCCATCTGGTCCCAACCGCCTGATGACTTTTTCCCGGCCCCCCACTTGTCCCTGCGATTGTCCCAACACAAATAACTAGAATCCCCCTTTTTTAGCACCTCCCCACTGCCCTACCATGTACAAACTTCCCAGGGGGGGGAAGAACAGTACAGTCCAAACTTAAGGGACAGTGTCCGGGGGGGTGGGGGGAAAAAAGAGACTAAACCCCCTGGAATTGCGCACACATGGGTTACCCCCCAAACATAACCAGTAGGAACCCCCATTATAAATGAGTGGTTCCTAGATAGGTAGGAGCACAGTTAGGCCCACGTAGGGAAAGGGAGTACATAGGCCCCCGGTAGGTAGGTAGATTTCGCTAGGTGGGGACGTTTTGGCCCCAGGGAATAGCAGTAATGGCCCCAAGGCAAAGAGCCCAGTAAGCTAATAGGCAAAGGAGAAAAAGGGGAAGTTGGGTTGTGGTAGGCGGGCTTTGGGGTCGAAAAAAGGGGGGAAGCCCCGAAATCCGACTCCTCAATTTCCCAAACCTCCGACTCCTGACCCACTCCCTCATACATGGCGCTGTTTAAAGTGAAAACTTCACGTAAAAAAAATGGAAAAAAACAGCTTTCACCTTTTAAATAATAATCAACTATTTAGGAGAACGACACGACAACTTAAGGGTAACAAAAGTTTTTTATCTTTTTTAACACTTGGGGTACAACTGAAAAAAATCTATTTGTACCAAGTCCACTCTGCCCAAAATTGGGGAAGTGTAAAGAACCGGGATCAGATTTTGGGCAAGATTTCTTGAATCCCCGATTTAGAGCCCAGAAGGATTTAGGCAGAGCTGAAAGCCAAAGGTATTTTCCCAAAAACTAATAAAAAAATAAAAATTTAAAATTTAAATTTTTAGGAGCAAAAAAGTAACATTTTCAGTTTTCAGGAAAAACCCGCAAACAAGCAGATGCTAAATACTGCAAGTCACATTTTTTGTAAAGTAATAAGAAGACTGTATATAAAATTACAGTACCTCATTCAAAGCTGAAGGGATGGGGAATAGGAGCCTAAAGTCAAAATTTAAAACATTTTACCCTTTTGCTTGCAGTGTAAAAATTTTTTATTGGGTATGACTTTAGGACACAAAAACATTTTAAATATGCAAAATACGCAGGAACAAATTTTTAGTCTCTAATTTTTCTGAAAAAAGTATTTCCCCATCAGATCCTGCATACATACCTCACATCTGACCTCATTATTCCAGGGTAAAATGGCCCCTCTACACCAAATGGGTTGGGGGGCAAAGCGGTGACCACGGGGCAACACTCTAACAATGTCGGGTATAAAGGGAATTCGCCTCACCCATCATTTTGATAATGGTTGAACTCTTCTACTTCTTTGAAAATAGGTGAAAAAATTTGCGAAATCTTTTGCCCGGAGCAGAATTTTTTTCTCCTGGGGCATGCTTTGCCTGCTCCATGTCATCACTACACTCCTCATGAAGAGGCTGAAGAAATGGAGCATACACGGGCCCCCCCCAATTCCTCTTCCCTTTTTGCACGAACTAACTGGACCAACTTATTATTTTTTTTTATGACAACCCGACTCCTGAAAAAAGCCACCGACTCCGACCCCAACCCACACCCTGGTGGAGGCAGAGTTGGGGCCCCAGTTGGGGTGGGGTAGTCCCCAGGTGGGTAGGCTGGGTAGACCTAAAATAGGCATAGGGGGGTCCCACATATAGGAAGGCTCAGGGGGCCCCCACATATAGACTGTACAAGGCTATAGGGCCCCCACAAGGGAGGCTCCATTAAAATTTAAAAAAAAAAAAAAAAAAATTTAACTCACCTTTGCCACAATCTCCCAGGAAAGCAGCAGGCCACTTCTACCCGCTGTGCGCCAACCCTAGTAGGGTTTAAGGGGCCAAAACCCTTGGGCTCATCCCCACGGCAAAGGACAATACCGGGCGGGGTTTCCCTTTTAGTGCCGTCCCCACGGCGAGAGCGGGGAAAAACCCCCCCCTTCCCATTGTATGTTCATATTTTTTTTCGAAAACCCGGGGGAAGAATGAACATTTCAAGTTTTTTTCGGGCGGCCGTCGGGGTTTGAAAAACCGCCGGGCGGGAAAACTCGTTCATTGGGGGGCTGCAGGGTTTTCCATAGTGGCTCGGGGTTTTAGTTTGCGGCCTGTTTTCAGACAGTCGCAAAACCGCAAACCGCGAAAAAACCGGACAAAACCTGTGCCAGGGACGGCAGGGGGATTAGGCCCCTTGTAAAAACCATCACATCATGTGAGTAAGCCCCCCCAAAAGCCTCCATAAAAATTTTTCTGTAATGCTTGGGAGGAGGGGGATCGCATCACGGAGGAGATGGCAAAAAAAATGCCAGGGAGAGGAGTCTAAGAAGCCCCTAAGCGCCTGCCAGGGGACTTGGCTGCGGGGAACTCCCAGGTCATTACCCCTGACGTGGTAACAGCTGAGGTGCCAACGAGGTACAGGAGGGACAGGCGGAGACTTTGTCAGGGCAGAAAGAGAATAGTTATAAAACGTAAACCAAGGGTCACACGAAAAATAGTGGATACAAAAGGCAACAAACCACAACCGCTCAGGAAATATACACCAAGAAACTGGCAGGAAAGATGAGGCGGAGTTGTCCTAAAAAAGGGACGGGGTGGCGACTGGGGGTGAAAGGGGTGCGCGGGCCCCTTTTAAAAACTCTTAAAAGCGCCATTATTCCCCCTAGGGGGGCAGGTAGCACACTGCAACCAGAAAGGGGGAAGGGGAAAAATGTGACAAAGCGGCAGCAGGGAAAACGAGGGGGCCGCATGTGCTTTGTGACATTATTTGAACTACGGGCAAAACATTCTTAATGTGGATTTCGTTTTTTTTTTTTTTTTTTTTTTTTTAAAAAGGGGTTTTCCAAGAACCAAAAATTTCTCCTCATTCACTGTTACATTGTCTTCAAGCTCCCCCCAGGCAGAGGGCACAACCTCTGAAAGGGTCACCAGACCCAAAAGAGGCAACAACGCAACAGACCATGGCACCCATTGGGTGCACGACACAGAAGAGGTCCCCCCGGGGAAAACAGAAAAAACGCAAAATTATCCATAACATTTCAGGGATAATATGATGCGCAGCCATGCCTGACTCGTGGCAATGGTTACAGGGGGGGAGGGTAACACTGGAGCTATAGCAGTGCTGGAATGGAAATGATGGGAAAGGCGAGTTGGGTTTTTAGGTTTTTTTTGTACACGGGAAGGCGGCAGGGGGTTTTTTAAAAAGGTTTAAAAAAAACCCTTTTAAAAGTAAAATGAGGGGAAATGAGAAAAAGACCCCATTTAGTTAAATAAAAAAAATTTCCATTCATCAGAAGCAAGCACAGATCTTGAAATAGAAGGGAAAAAACACGTTTGGTTTTGAAAAGGGAAAAATTTTTCTATATCAGAAAACTGCAAAATAAGTAAAATTATTAACAAAATTCTACAACGCAATGGAAAAAAACATAAGTCCCGGGGTTTTCCTTCAAAAAATTTGGAGCTTCACGTAATATCTTCGCCTCTGTTTTCTAGTTGGATATAGACAGGGGTCCCCGGGTTTATAATTCTCACTGCGCATGCGTAATAAAACCTTTTCAACGCCCGTAGTAACGTTTTTTCCCGGGTGAACCTATTCAAACCGGCCAATAGGGGAAAAGTCACGGTCGTAATACTCCTTTCGTCACACCTCTTTTGAAGCTGATTGGTCGCTGGGGTTGTGTCCGTTTCCTCCTTCCCAAACCCAAACAGGGGGCCAGCTTTTTTACGAATTTGAACTGGACCTGAGTGGAGCGAGTTTTTTAGACCGGTAACCGGCAGGGGGCCCGGAAAACCATGCGGGGTCCGGGGACGTCAGGTGCCGCACCGGGGAAATTGCGCAGGAGGCGGTTGGAGCAGGTTGTGGAACGGTTTTCTCTGTTCCCCGGGGGCACCTACTTGTGCGCCATACACACCTATGGGTGCCATGCTCTCCTGTCCGTTGCTCCTCTTTAGTACCCTTCAGATCTGTGCCAGCTGTCTGAGCCTCAGGGCCCCACTGGGGGGTCCGCCTGCCTTGGGGGGGCCTGGGGGGCTTTTAAACCCCTATCCCGCGGGCCACATTAAAGACCTGGTTCACTTTTGCATCATTTTAGAACAACAAGGAAAAGCCAGGGCCCACTGGAATAAAAATACCCTGGCACTAAGCCCCCAGCACCCCCCAAAACAATAACCCCTTACAAAAGTCCCTTTTTCTCGCACCCCGCCACTTTTAAAATAAACTACACTAAAAGGTGCTTCACATGGAACATTTTTTTGGTGCGTTTTTTTATGTGTTTTTGGTGCGGTTTTGTGCAAAAAGGGAGAGCAGTTTAAAGCTTTACATTCTGCACAAAAAACCCCCCCACAAAACAAGCAAGAAAAAATGGTGCAGGAAACCCCTCGTCACAGAGTCAGGTTGCACTTTCTTTACAATCAGGGGACAACCCACACTGACCAACATAACACCAAATAACCAAAAACCCCCAAAAAACATCCCCATAGTCAAATCACCCTCACAAAAAACAGCACTGACTCAACACAGAATAAAATACCCCGACAGCAGGGCTCGGAGAAAGTCCATCTCTGATGGGAAGGGGCTCTTCCCTTTTCCCTTTTTTTCTGGCCCAAACCTCCAGACGTCTTCCCTGATGATTTTTCCCTTCCATTTCTTTCTCTGTCCAGTACAGCATGCAGTGTCCTCTTCTAGTGGTCACTACTCTTCCCTGTAGAATTTACCACAAATACATCCTAGACTCCTCTCTCTTCCAGCACTTTCCTAATCAATTCCCCAAACAGCGTATGTTAGACCCTAAACATGAGAAATTAAAAAATGTCAGATAAGTGGCAAGTAAATAGGCAGGGCCAGTATATAGGCATGCCAGTATGTAGGCAGCCAGGGCCTGTCTACAGGCAGGCGGGGGCAGTGTATAGGCAGGCAGGGGGCAGAAAGTAGTTTAAAAAAACCAAAAATAATACTCACCTGCTGTCCCCCCCCCTCTTCACCTGCTCCGTAGCGGCCGCTGGCTTCCTGGGACAGGCCCTGGAACAGGTGCGCAATGACGTCATCACATCGCGCGCCTGCTGCGCGGTCTCCTGGGAGCTGAACAGACAGGATCATGAGATCCCGGCTGTTCAGCCTAGGCCGCTGCTTGCGCCGCACGGTGCAGGCGGCGGCCATGTTGGCTGCATGGCTGGGTCTGTGACCCGGCCATGCAGCCGTGTGGCGAGGGGGATGCAGTTGCGACCGTTGCGGCCCAACCGGGCAAATGCCCGGTTTACCCTACGGGCAGTCCGGGCCTGGAAACAGCGGCCGGATCTGTTACGTGACGGACATTTATGGAGGCCATTGACTAATCAGATGATGGCTCAGCGTGCTGCACTGTGGGAGACTCCACGATGAGGACTCCTGACAACCTCTGAGGTGAGCCTGGTCCACAGGACAAGTGTCTGCTCCCAGGGGACCCCGCTAGGAGCATGGGAAGGAGGCCCCATTAGACTACTGGCCAAGCATGTGCGCTCCCAATCTATTCAGCTCTATGGGACCGGAGGTTAGCTGAGTGCAGTACCCGGCTTCTCCTCAGCAGCCCCATGGACTGTGAATGGAGGGGAGAACTCCCAGGGTGAGACCCCAAATAGATAGTAAGTTGTTACTCCGTGAAAATGTTGAAATCACTTCAGAAAATTAAATGAATGCCCCTAGCGGTATGCCAGAAAGGGCGAGATGGGAGCACCCCTTTAAGGTAAGGGAACCTTAGCAAATCAATAACAACAAAGGACCCTTTATGACCTGATTATGTATGGGATGAATGGGAGTTTTGAGTATGGGCGAGCAGCGATGTTCCGGTGTAATCTGAACTCCCATTCATGTCTATGGGAGAGTCCAGTCACAATGGAGAAGTTTAGGAGATAGGTGTGGGTCCCACACCTATCAGACATTGATGGTATGCCATAAAGGGTGAGATGGGAGCACCCCTTTAAGGTAAGTGAACCCTCCGCAAATGAATAACAACAAAGGACCCTTTATGATCCGACTGTGGATGGGATGAATGGGAGTTCTGAGTATGGGCGAGCGGCTCAGCTTTAATCGGAACTCCCATATATCCCATATACGTCTATGGGAGAGTCCGGACCACCTCTCTGTTCAGAAAGGATCTGTTTTGAGGTTCGTTGAGGAGATAAGTGCAGGTTCCATAAGAGGAACCTGCACCTATCCGACATTGATGACATATCCTAGTCATATGCCGTCATTGCCTAAAGTGAGACAACCCCTTTAACAATAAGGCCAGTATGTGGGTTTTTTTATTTAATGGAGCCCCAGAAGCTGGCTATTAGTTTCTATTAAGAACTGAACATCCCCTTTAAAGGAGTATTCCTACCATAGACTTTGATGGCATATCGCTAGGTTATGACATCATAGTCTGATAGGTGCGGGTCCCACATCTAGGACATGCACCTATCTTAGCAACTGGCCCTAAAATGTTACAGAGCAGACTGGACAGCTGGCTTGGCTCTGCTTGTAACACCTATCAGATTTTGTGTCCTATCAATATTCTATCAAAGTCTGTAGTGGGAAAACCCCTTTAATATAATGTATTTCCAAAGTTAATCATGTGTGTCAATGTCATACTGAACCATTAGAGGCATTACTATGCTCATGTCGGTGGCTTTCACATTTCTGCTTTTTTATGAGCGTTTCTGTTTTTTTATCTTAGGCAGATATTTTGGCGGTTGCTTGAATTTTCCTGTGAAAAGTGCCCAAGCCTCCTACTTTATTGGAAATGCAGTCGTGCAATGAACCTTCATCTGCGTTTGGATTCAAGTCCTCCATTGTTCAGAAGAACGTCTTAGTGAAAGGGAAAGAAAATGGTTTAAATGCCCCAACATGTCTTCAGCCGGGAAAGCAAAAACAGACACTGGAGAAGCCTGAACTGCAGGACACTCCGAGGAGCAGACTGCCAGTCCTCTCAAAGTCCAGGGAACCCGCAGATTTCCAAAAGCTACATCAGTCCTGGCAGAACCAGTTTCAGAAAGTACGTGCCGACAACACCGTATCGTACGTCTTTTCAATTGTTCACCTCCTGAAGGAAAAAAAAAGTTTCTGCCAAGAATTAAAGGGGTTTTCCCAACTCAGACATATATAGCATTTCGACAAGATATGCCATTAAAGGGGTTGTCTCACCACATCGATTTATCTTACTTCAGTCCTAATTTCTCGGTTTCATTTTTGAATTCAGGGGTATGTTTACTGACTTTACTGACATCTACTGGTCTGCAGTGACGAGCTGCTGAGGACACCAGGTCTGTAACTATGGCGACCTTTGTTGGCAGCCTATCAGGAGAGATCAAATAGGTCTGTAGCTATAGCAACCTGAACAGCTGATGCAGCCCATACTCAGAGGGGATATCTCAGAATGGGTAGGACACTGTTAATGGACACATATTACAAAGTGACTTGTTTTGGCAAGATCTTTATCATAAAAAGCAATCCTTGTAGTGAGACCCTTTAATGGCTGACAGGTGAAGGTCCTACTTCTTGTACCCGATCCCATCTCTAGAATGGGCCCCTGAACTCCTCCACCCAGGAAGGAGAGGTGGCTGTGCCTCTCTCTGTTATCTTCTATGGGAGCCCTGAGTATAGCTGACCAAATGCACTCTGCTGTATTCAGAACTCTCCTTGAAATA
>JAODAL010085755.1:0-10478 GCA_025379985.1 Phyllomedusa bahiana
GATTGGGTCGGGAGGCGCAGGTTACGCCAAAAAACAGGCGGAAAGCCCGATCATACATGTCGCCCATTGTGTATATGTAAAATAGTGAATAAAGCTGCACATAGTAGCTACATGTATCTGTCAGGCAGTGTTGTGGATGAAAAAGCTGTTTGCTTTAATTCAGTTAGTAGAAATATAAACCCAGCTCCTTGTCTCACATGACATGCAGTGGAACTTCTCAGCTTATAAACATATGATGCTATAAGGAAGACAAAGATCTATATGCAGTGTATACAGTATCTCACAAAAATAAGTACATCCATCATTTTATATCGTTTCATGGGACCACACTGAAGATCTGACACTTTGATACAATGTCAAGTAGTCAGTATACAGCTTGTATAAGGGCTTGTTCACACAACGTATTTGAGATCCGCTTTACGGATGCATTTTACGGATCTCTCACGGGAGATCGGCGATGCACTTTTGAGAGCTCTCCTGTGCTTTTCGCATCCGCTTTAAGAATTGACATGTCAATTCTTATTGCGTTCTAAGCAAGTGAAAGCCCATAGGAGATAATGGAGTGCGCTTTTGGCACCTGTCCAAAAGGGCTCCATACTCCGGGTACGTATCAGCTGCGCTTTGCATCCTGAAAGCGGATGCGAAAAGTGCAGTGAGCGGCGGCAGGTGAGCGGCGGCTGTGAAAAGCGGGGGACGCGGTCAGTAAATGGAGGTGTGGGAGATTTGAAATGCTGGAGGGAGATGGATGGGAGGCACGGTGCTGCGGGGGGCATCACAGGTGAGCGGCGGCTGCAGGGAGATGGATGGGAGGCGCGGTGTCTGCGGGGGGCATCGCAGGTGAGCGGCGGCTGCAAGGAGAGAGATGGGAGGCGCGGTCGTCTGGAGGGGGGAAACATCCAGTAACTGTGACGGCGGCTGCAGGGAGTGGAGGGGAGGGCGGTGCTGCGGGTGGATCGCAGGTGAGCGGGGCGCAGGAGATGGAGGGGAGGCGGGGGGGGCGGGGGGGCCCAAACAGGGGGGCGGGGGGCGAGGGAATGGAGGGGAGGCGCGGTGCTGGGGGGGCATCGGGGGAGCGGCGGCTGCAGGGGAGAGAGAGAGATCCGTAAAAAGGATCCAAAATGTCGTGTGTAAGAGTGCAAGTTTGGTGCCCTTAAAATACCTCAACACACAGTCATCTAACCTTGTGGCAAAAAAGTAAGTTCACCCCTAAGTGTTAATGGACAAACTGTGCCCAATTTGCCATTTTCCCTCCACGGTGTCAAGTAACTCATTTGTGTTTCATGGTCTCAGGTGTGAATGGGGAGCAGGGGTTTTACATTTGTTGTTATTGCTCTCACACTTTCTCATACTTGTCCCTGGAAGTTCAACATGGCGCCTCATGGCAAAGAAATGTCTGAGGATCTAAAAAATAGAATTGCTGCTCTACATAAAGATGGCCGAGGCTATAAGAAGACGCCAACACCCTGAAGCTGAGCTGCCGCATGATGGCCAAGACCATACAGCGGTTTAACAAGACAGGTTCCACTCAGAACAGCCCTCACTATGGTCGATCAAAGAATATGAGTGCACGTGCTCAACGTCATATCCAGAGCTGAGTGCTGCCAGCATTGCTACATAGGCTACTGTGGTGGGGAGCCAGCCTGTCAGTGCTCAGACCTTATGCCGGACACAGCATCAAATTGGTCTGCATGGCTGTTGTCCCAGAAGGAAGCCTCTTCTAATGATAATGCACAAGAAAGTCTGCAAACAGTTTTCTGAAGACAAGCAGCCTAAGGACATGGATTACTGGAACCATGTCCTGTGCTCTGATGAGACCAAGATAAACTTATTTGGTTGAGATGATATCAAGCGAGTGTGGCAGCAACCAGGTGAGGAGCACAAAGACAAGTGTGTCCTGCCTACAGTCAGGCATGGTGGTGGGATTGTCATGATTTGGGGCTGTGTAAGTGGGGAGCTACAGTTCATTGAGATAATCATGAATGCCAACATGTAATGTGACATACTGAAGGACAGCATGATCCCCTCCCTTCAGGGCCGCAGGGCAGTATCCAACAATATAACGACCCCAAATACCTGCAAGACGACCACTACCTTGCTAAAGAAAATGAGGGTAAAGGTGCTGGACTGACCAAGCAGGTCTCCAGACTTAAACCTCATTGAGCAACTGTGGGGCCTCCTCAAACAGAAGGAGCACAAGGTCTCTAACATCCACCAGCTCCGTGATGTTGTCATGGAGGAGAGAAAAGGATTCCAGTGGCTGCAACCTATGAAGCTCTAGTGACCTCCATGCCCAGGAGAGTTAAGGCAGAGCTGGAAAATAATGGCGGCCACACAAAATATTGACACTTTTGTCACAATTTGTTCATTGTCATTAAGGGATGTACTCACTTTTGTTCTCACTTGGAGTGTACTCACCTTTGTTGTCACTTAGGGGTGTACTCACTTTTGTTGTCACTTGGGGTGTACTCACTTTTGTTTCCAGCGGTTTAGACATTGATATATGTGTGTTGAGTTATTTTAAGGGCACACAATATCTATACTATTATACAAGCTGTACACTGACTACTTCACGTTGTATCAAAGTGTCAGATCCTCAGTGTTGTCCTATGAAAAGACATAATAGAATATATACAAAAATATGAGACCCTGCACATACTCAAGACTCACCTATCTACTTAATGGTGGACCTACCTATCTACCAAATAGGGAGCTTACCTACCAAACCTAGCTTAGCTATCTATCTAACGAATGTGGGGGGATCTGCTTAAAGGAGTTGTCTCACTACAGGCTTTCAGCCTACCTCAATGTGTCTGGCAGCATAGGTTTTTTAAATTCAGGGGCGTGCTTCTTGTCTGCCTCTTCTCCTCCCCCTTCCCCTCTCCCCTCAGCACACAGACAGCTCTCCTCCTCGGACTGCAGTAACTTCTATACAGCAAGGGGTGGGTGAGGGGGTTTGCTGCCAGAGTTAACCCTGTGTGTGCCTGCCTAGGTTTGCTGCTGGCTGCTCACTGCTTGATCAGCTGCACTGTGCTGTGGCCGAGCTCTTGCTGCTCCTCTCCACAGAGACAGGAGACAGCAGGGAGAGGGCTGATATATGAGTGTGAAGAGGTCTGTGAAGCTGTGTATGCTAATAGCAGAGCAGGGGGGATGCAAGTGTTCCTATACCTCCTGCTTAGCATACAAATCTCCACCAACATTTCAAGCAACAACAAACAAACCCTGTCAGAACAGACACAGGGCAGCTGTGAAGTGTGTTACTATAATCACAATGTGTCACTAATACAGCAGAGCAGAGAGGGATATGAACCGTTCACATGCCCCCCTGATCTGGTCTATTAGTATAGTCAAAGCTCCACAGACACATCATGATTATAGTAACACACTTCACTGCTGTCACATCTACTGACCACAGATCAGCCTCACCTCTGCTCTCCTCAATCTGTGTAGAGAGCAGGAGGGAGCAGGCACACACAGGGTTAATCCAGGCAGCACAGCTACACACAGGGAGTAGAGCCCTCCCCCTCCCTCTCATACAGAAGCATCACAAGTGGCCACATACTGTGCGGGTGGCGCTCTGTGCTCTGACCTGTATTGAGAAGCTGATGAGTCACCAGGACTGGCAGCCAGTGAGATAAAGATCAACAGGTTTGCTGCTATAGTGATTTGAGGAGCTGATGCACTCCTACTACCAGGGATAACTCAAAATCAGTAGGACATTTGTAATGAACATATATTGCAAAGCTGCTTGTTTTTTTAAAGATCTTTTAATTAAAACCCAATCATTGTAGCGAGACAACCCCTTTAACTACCTAATCTACCTATCTGCCTACGTGATTTGGAAGGGCTACCTACTATTTGGAGACACAAGAAGATTACAAATAGGGGTACAGAAGATGACTCTATTAGTGTCTGAATACTTTAGTTGTTTTGGGGAACTATTACTGTGTAGGGTAACAAGGGGGTCAGTACCACCATCCAGGGCCATGCCGATGAGGAATCTGTATAGATATGGGGAGTAGGTAGGTAGATGCCCGAACAGTGGGGATTCTAAGATATTTGTCTTGCTGGAAAAAGTTATCATTGCTGTCTGAGCCAGGTGAAGAAGAAAAGGGAAAGGGAAACAACTCATCAGAGAAGACGCACCCTGTGAGTCACTGAATGTAACTGCCTTATCATCACTTGTATGTCTGTTGAGTTCCTATGTACTAATGCTAACAGTATATGGTCACTGTAATGCAAATGCCTTGTGATTTGCAGATGCTTTCTGGAGTGCAAAAGGCAATTTTGAATCTCCACACGCCTATATGGCGCTCTCCCCAAGGAGAGAGTTTCCCTTTCTGAGCCACTCATCGCCTCCCACCCAGCCAGACAGTATCGCTCTGCTCTGCACTGATGAGGGGCAAAACCCTGAAACGGCTGCTGTATGCAGATGGGTGATACTGGCTTGGCTAATATCCCTTTTGCTTTCCAAAGACTCAGTGGTTCAAAAGCAAATTGAGGATTTGTTGCATCCAATAGAGGGTGCTTGAGCTTCTCAGCTCCTTTCCCATAATGCCTTGTGATATGTAGATGCTTCGTGGAGTGCAAAAGGCAATTTCGACTCTCCACACGCCTATATGGCACACCCAAGGAGAGATTTTCCCTTTCTGCAATGCATGACGGTAATATTGGTCCTGGTATAGTATTTTTATATTCAGGAACAGTATGGCAGTATTTTTCAGCCACTTTATGTGGCCATTTGATGAGTCACAGCCAGGAAAAGTTGTCATGGTGGTCTGGACCTGATGGAGAAGAAAAGGGAAAGTGATCGATTAATACATTGCATTCTGCCAGGAAAAGAGCATGAGGGGGCAGAACAAGACGGGCATTGCTTTTTTGGTTTCTGTGAATCCTTTTGTCATTCCCCGCCCCCTCAGCCACCCACACCACTTCAGGTCCACCACTAAGCATAGCACATTGTTTGAGCCTTACCTTTAGATTAATCTCATGCCATGTACATCATGCTTTGTAGTACTGCCCTTCTTTTATGAGGGATTACACCTCAAATTCAATTACCTTATGTACTCAATTATAAGCCGACTTTTTCAGCACTTTTTTATGCTGAAATAGCCTCCCTCAGTTTATACTCAAGTTCTATGTATCCAAAGTACAACTCACCTCAGCCGAAAGTGCTGGAGTATGCTTCCAGGACCTGTGATGATGTCGCACGAAGGGGGGGAAGTCAATGATGCTGCTCAGTGTATGCAGAATTCTGCTGTACTGGTTGTGATCACTGCTGGATGAGCAGAAACAGAGCTGCGTATGTGTGTGTTATATGTGCCTGCAGCAGAGCTGTGCGTAATGTGCATGTAGCAGAGCCTATTTGTGTAATGTGCATGTAGCTGAGCTGTGTGTGTGTAATGTGCATGTAGCTGAGCTGAGTATGTTATATGTGCCTGCAGCAGAGCTGTGTGTAATGTGCATGTAGCTGATCTGTGTGTGTGTGTTATGTGGCTAATTACTTGGGGCAATTATTTCATACCTAGTGACACCAAGTCCTCTAGTTGCCACCCTTTCCTATGGCTGTCTGTCTTGGTTAATGAAGGGGCATCACTTGCTGCATTTCCCACCCTAGGCTTATACTCGAGTCAATAAGTTTTCCCAGTTTTTAGTGGTAAAATTAGGTACCTCGGCTTATACTTGGGTTGGTTTATGCTCGAGTATATACCGTACACCGCAAAATGACATACTAACACATCCTAATTATGGTAACTGAACTGCAATAGGACATAAGGGTTATCTGTGTCTTTATTCATCTCCCTGTGATGTTTTCTGTGTAATTTGTGCTTTACTTGCGCTGTATGGCCTCTCCCTTCTCCGTCACCGAATAGCAGAGCTTCTTGTTTGAATGCTGTTTCCCTTGGCCCTACAAAACTACTAGTCCCAGAATCCTTTACATATCTCCCTCTCTCCGGCAAAGTGTATGCCTCAGGACATGTACAGTAAGACAGAGGCCCCAAATATTTGCTGATGAAGCAATCTGAACCAACAATCTGCCCCATCTCTTGCTATATGTGTGATTGATGGCATTACCTGCGGTGCTGGAAGTGATCTCTATTTTCTAAAAGACACGTTTCGGCACAAGGCGCTCCAGGTTCCTGGACATATCCGCAGCATATTGGGGGGATAGCTGCAACTTCACATTGAATGTTTTTTTTTTTTTGGAACCAGTGACCATATATGACTCTTTTCTCTCTATGTTCCTTGCTCTGAACTCCTGACGCGTTGGTGCGACACACTGCGATTTTGCCCCATTTGCGCCTCTGTGACCTGTTGGATGAGATCTACCAGTCTCCTGTAATCGGTGTCTAAGAGGTTTTCGTAGGCGACTGCTCCAGACGATGTTACACATCATCAATTATTTCCTGCAGCATTTTCGGACGCCTCCACCATGAGAAGTGATCAATTATCCCATCTATTTCCAGTTTCCGCACCATCTTCTGATTAACGCTCTTTGAGGTGACGTCGTAAGGGTGTCCATTTGTCTATTTGTGTTGCAGTAGAATTACTGGTGAGTAGAGAACAAAGAGTGTTTATTACCATATGTGTATATAATGCATGTAAACTATGGTTTAGCGTGCAAACATGGGGTTAAGTAGGGCAGAGTTTGTGTTTAGCCATAGGGAGTTAATTGCACTTAGAACTAGAGACAGTGGGTAGCCATTCAGAGGAGCTGACAGCGGAGGAAACAGACACACAGTTAAATAGTAAGCCTGTGAGCCCTGCAGGGGGAGAAGTCAGTAAGATCTTAGCCGAGTTGGGCTCAGGTCACAGAGAGTGTAAGTAGTTCCAGTTGTTGCAGGAGGGATTGCTACCTATCTGCCGGCGATAGGTAGCACCGGCCAGGGTGGCTACCTCATCACTGTTAACCCAAGGGACAGAAGGGGTCTATAAGAGAACACAGGAGTTGGGTGACTTGAGTGAGAACTGCTCTTACAGAGCGAACCTCCAGAGGGAGTATTCCCAATCAGTTATTTTTGGGTAGTATACGAAGAGGCCTGGAGAGAGGCCCCCCTGGGCATTACCACCACACCACGGACAGAGAGGCTACTGATGAGGCTGAGATCAAGTGTGGGGTTGAGCAGGTTGAGTCCCCCAGTAGACGGGTGACTGTATTGAAGATATGCACCGTTGCCTGATGTCTTGTCAAGAGAGATGCAATATTCACAAGTGAAGTGTTGTGAGTAAAAGCCGGAGTTTTCCCTGAACAAGTTGTTGTCTGGAGTTATTTGCCTGGGCGGTGCATCACACTCCTACCATCTCCACATCCAACACCACCTCTCCCCGAAATAAGTAAAAGAACTTGCAGGTGGTTGCCTAGGGCTCCACCTGCTGCAACATCACAAACACCATATTTCTTCCTCCAGAGAGATGTAAAAGACTCATTGGCGGCTATCGCAGACACTTGATTGCAGTTGTTGCTGCTAAGGGCGGCCCAACCAGGTATTAGGTTTAGGGGGCAAATACTTTTTCGCACAGGGCCCTGTAAGTTTTGGTTACTTTTTCCCTTATAAATATAGACCTTCATTTAAACACTGCATTTTGTGTTATGTTTGTCCAATACTTAATAGTTTGGTGATCTGAAAGATTTACGTGTGACAAACATCCAAAAGATTAAGAAATCAGGAAGGGGGCAAATACTTTTTCACACCGCTGTACCTAGTGATGTCAAGAATCTATTGATGCCATATATAGTATCTAGTAATGTCATATATCTAGTTATGTAAGTTACCTGGTTAGGGCATGTAACTAGTGATGTCATATATTAAGTGATGTCATATATTAAGTGATGTCAGGCATCTAGTGATTTCATATACAGTTTCAAATGTCATATATCTAGTAATGTAAGGTACCTGATTAGGGCATGTAACTAGTGATGTCATATATTAAGCGATGTCAGGCATCTAGTGATTTCATATACAGTATCAAATGTCATATATCTAGTTATGAAAGGTACCTGGTAAGGGCATGTAACTAGTTATGTCATTTATTAAGTGATGACAGGCATCTAGTGATGTCAAATATTAACTGATGTCATATATCTAGTGATGTCATATATCTAGAGATGTAATCTAGTGATTATTCTAGTGGTCAAAAACTAGTGATGTCAGGTATCTAGTGATGTCTTAAAACTAGTGATGTCAGATATCTAGTGATGTCATATAACTAGTGATATCATATATCTAGTGATTTCATATACAGTATCTAGTAATGTCATATATCTAGTTATGTTATGTGTAGCTCCTCAGCTCTTTTCCCATAAGCCCTTGCTTTGTATATCTAGTTATGTAAGGTACCTGGTAACAGGGCCATCTTTTCCATTGGGCACACTAGGCAGTTGCCCGGGGGCCCCACAAGTATGGGAGCGCCAGGTGGTATACAGGAATACCAAAAATCTACCATGGATCCCTTGGTTATCTTTTCCTATTTAACTGTTTGTGTGTTTTAAGGATGTACAAACGGTTAAAAACCACAGTGGAGAAGGGAGCCAAAGGCTCCCTGCTCTGCTAAATAGTCTTTTAGGCTGCAGGCTGCTTGGGAGTGGCTAGAAGCATAGCCTAGTGTGATGTCATGTTTTTGGGCAGGGCCCACTGCAGTGTTATGCCCGGACCATAATGCTATTAAGACGACTCTGCCTGGTAAGGGCATGTAACTAGTGATGTCATCTATTAAGTGATGTCATATAATGAGTGATGTATGTTATCTAGTGATGCCATATATTCAGTGATGTCATATCTAGTGATGTCCGGTATCTAGGATGTCATATATTCAGGGGATGTCATATCTGATGGTAATCATTAGTGATGTCAATAAGGTGATGTTTTGTTATATTAGTGATGCCAAAATATCAGTGATTCATATTCTATGATGTCCGGGGATCTAGTGATGTCATATTTCAGTGATTCATACTGTGATGTCATCTATTAAGGATGTCATATAATGATGATGGGCGTTATCTAGTGATGCCATATATTCAGTGATGTCATATCTAGTGATGTCCGGTATCTAGTGATGTCATATATTCAGTGATGTCATATCTAGTGATGTCATCTATTAAGTGATGTCATATAATGAGTGATGTATGTTATCTAGTGATGCCATATATTCAGTGATGTCATATCTAGTGATGTCCGGTATCTAGTGATGTCATATATTCAGTGATGTCATATCTAGTGATGTAATCTATTAAGTGATGTCATATAATGAGTGATGTCTGTTATCTAGTGATGCCATATATTCAGTGA
Source organism: Phyllomedusa bahiana (assembly GCA_025379985.1). Taxonomy (NCBI): domain Eukaryota; kingdom Metazoa; phylum Chordata; class Amphibia; order Anura; family Hylidae; genus Phyllomedusa; species Phyllomedusa bahiana. The sequence goes on from JAODAL010085755.1 coordinate 9,285, forward strand.
TGTCATATCTAGTGATGTCCGGTATCTAGTGATGTCATATATTCAGTGATTTCATATCTAGTGATGTCATATATTCAGTGATGTCATATAGTAAGTGATATCATATAATGAGTGAGGTCTGTTATCTAGTGATGTCAGGTATCTAGTGATGTCATATCTAGTGATGTCATATAGTAAGTGATGTTAGGTATCTAGTGATGTCATACAACTAGTGATGTCATTTACCTTGTAAGGACAAGTAACTAGTGATAACCTGTAGTGATAACATGGGCCATGGCTGCAATCTCATTTAGCTTCACCTCTGGGGAACACTGGATGAGAAACTATATAGAATTTCAATAGGATTTTTACTTGGAAAAGAAGTTCTCATTATTATCATTATGGAAGGAAAGGAAGTTCTAGAGAAACAGAATTAGCGAGCGGTAAAAACCACATTTGTCGTGCTGGGAAAATTAATGAGGAATACTTCATTCTTGTGAGGGATTATCTTGGTGCCGCAGCCAAGGTCAGCAAGACCTGAGAGAATCTGCGGTAAATTACAGCCGATTGTGAAATCTGAATGTTTGTGAGACGCCTCTGATAAGCTCTGCAGTCACACAAGGCCTGGCCAGGAGCCCCGCATTGCTGCCCATCCACATCTACTGGAGAAAGAAAGGGAACCTTGAAAGGCATTAAAAACAATAGAAAATAACCCTGTTCTCTTTCTGTTATGTATAGAAGATTACTGATCACAGATGGTTAAATACTGTCCAAATGGTCTGCACCACAGGGATATGTTTTTAAAACTTCCACTGACTCTGAGAAGTTTGGAAACCCCTTCCCATTGGGACAGACTGGAATACTTTAGGATTATTTGTACTTTAGTACTATCTGTATCCACATTACTTACAGGAGAGATAGGGAGGCAGTACTATCTGTACCTACATAATTTACAGAGAGACAAGGGGCAGTATTTTACCTACAAATTTACAGGAGAGACAAAAGGCAGTATATCTGTACCTACAAATTTACGGAGAGACAAGGGCAGATACTGTACCACATCATTACAAAAGACAGGGAGGCTTCTATCTGTACCTCTCATTACAGGAAGACAGGGGGCATACACTGTACCTACATCATTTACAAAAGACAGGGGGCAGTCACTGTACCAAAACATTTACAGGAAAACAGGGGGGGCAGTACTATCTTACCTAC
>JAODAL010085756.1:0-10478 GCA_025379985.1 Phyllomedusa bahiana
TATGTGAAAAAAAACTTTTTAAACTTTTTCCCACAAATCCATGGGGGAATTCAAGAATTTTTTCCTCGTGACCCCAATTTTTTTAAAGGGCGAGTAAAAAAATTTTGGGCCAAAAAAAGTTTAGTTTTTAAAAAATTTTTAATAAATTTCCGGGAAAAAATTTGAAACATTTCCCCTTTTTCAATTTTAAAAAAAAATTATCATTTTTAAAGGACAGATAGTTTTTCCCCACTCAAAATGGGCTTATAATTAGCATCAAACATATGTCGCTGTATTTTAAATTTTTTTTTTTTGTCTTTTTTTTTTTACGACATTAAGGGGCTTAAAAAAATTTAGTAGTAATTCAAAAAAAATTTGCAATTTACTTTTTTTTAGGGCCCAGCCCCATTCAAACATAAATTTTGATTGGCCCAAGGGCGGGAAGAAGTAAAAACCCCATCTTTGTACACCGAAAACCTTTGGGTCTAACAATATAAAGTTGTAGAAATTATCGGTCCCCCTAGGGGTGAACCAGGGAGCCTCAAAAGAAAAAAAAAAAATGTTTTAAAAAGTGAAAAAAAAAAATAAATTTTAAAAAGTTCCAATCTAAACCCTTTTTTTTGCAATTTTTAAAAATAAAAAAAAAAAAAAAAAAATTTCCCCTATTTGGGAAAAAATTTAAAAAAAAGGTTTTGAATTGGCAGCTTCGTATAAACCCCTTCAACACGGAGAGTTTTCTTTAAATTTATCCCGGAGAGTGAACCCTTAACAACAAAACCCCCCCAAAACCCGGGCCCGGGGAAACGTTGTTTACACATTTGCCCCATTTGGAAATTTTTTTGGGGGTTTTAACAGGCAGGTTTAAAACACAGCACTATGTTTTTTTTCCCCCCTTTCCCTCATACGACCCAACCGGATTGTCCACCCCCCCGGCAAATGACTGAAAAAAAGAAAAAGGACGGAAAAAAAAGTCTTTATGACTACCCCTTTGTTTTTTTCATATGAAAATTTGTCTATTTATTGTTGAAACAAAAAGGTTATTGGCTTTATACATGTCATATTTTTTAATATTTAAAGAGATACAAATAACAAAAGTGGGGGTGTAATATTGGCAATTTCCAAGGGAAAAACTTCGAAAGGAGTCTCAAAAGAGTATTGTACCCACAGAAAAAGAAAGAGACTGCGGTCTGGAGCGACTGTATCACAGTTTGGCAAGTTTCCAACAAGTCAGCAAGGAGTCGTGATTTTTCCCCACAGTATATCCCAAAGATACGAATTGGGGCAACACTAAATAAAAAATTACATTTAAAAAGCAAAGTGGTAGCCCATAAAGACTTTATTTCCTTTCCATTTCCCTTTTACAGAAATTTTTTGCGTTTTCCCATAACCCTTTTGGTTCGGTGAATGACACCTTTTGAAACCCCAAATTGTCCCGCAAAAAAAAAGGCCCTTCACTTGTCTTAAAGGGTTTGGAAAAATAAAAATTTTTTGGTTTCCGGAAACGGGGAGGGAAAAACAACAGGGAAAAACCAAAAAAAAGCCTCCGTCACAATATTTTACAAAATTACATATTTTGCCCGGGCTGAAAAAAGACACCCAACCACCCAAATTTTCACCCATTTACTAAAGGTTGCAAAAGTGTTAAGTGTTTGACCAGAAAAAGGGAAAAAACCCCCCATGTTTTAGAACCCAAATTTGAACTCGTTGGGGAAAAAAAATTTCCCTTTTCCTTTACTCCAATCGGTCACTAAAACTTTTAAAATTACTTTCTAAAAGGGTACCAGACCCTTCTCCAAAAACCCTGGTCACTATAACTTGTTATATTTTTTACATCTAAAATGAAACCCCAGCCCCTTCCCCCAGAATCCGTAAATATAAATTAGCAAAATTTTTTACATCTAAAATGTACCCAAACCCCTTTTTCTCCAAACCCCGGGTCACTATAACTTTATATTAATTACACCCAAAATGTTTTTCCAACCCTTCTCCAAATCCCGGTCACTATAACTTTTTAAAAATTATTACATCCTAAAATGTACCCAAACCCCTTCTCCAAATTCCGGTCACTAAAAACTTGTCAAAATTAAAAAAACCATCTAAAATTTTATCCAGACCATTCTCCAGAAACCCGGGTTCACAAAAACCCTTTTTTTAAAATTAAATTACTCTGAAATGTATCCAGACCCTTCTCCAAATCCCGGTCACTATAACTTGTTATTTTTATTACATCAAAAAATTTGAAACCAGACTCTTCTCCAGAATCCTGGTCACTAAAAAACTTTTATATTATTACATCTAAAATGAAATCCAGCCCCTTTTTCCCCAGAACCCCGGTCACTATAACTTTTTTATATTATTACACCCCTTAGAAATGTCTCCCACCCCCTTTCCCCCCCCAGAATCCTGGCCCACTATAACTTGTTATTTTAATTACATCTAGAAATTTTTTTTCCAGACCCCCCCCTCCAAAATTTCCCGCACTATAACTTGTTAATTAAAAACATCTAGAAATGTTTCCAGCCCCTTTCCCTCCAGAATCCTGGCCCCACTAAAAACTTGTCTTATTATTACATCTAGAAATGTATCCAACCCTTCTCCAAATCCCTTCACAAAAACTTGTTAATTATTCCCTCTAGAAATGTATCCAACCCTTCTCCAGAATCCGGTCACTAAACTTGTTATATTTTTTTAACACCCTAAAATTTTATCCAGCCCCTTTTTTTTTTCCTTCCCAAAACCCCCATCACTATAACTTTTTTAAATTATTACATCAAGAAATGTATCCAAACCCTTTTCCAGAATCCTGGTCACTAAAAATTTTTTTTAACTTTCCTAGAAATGAAACCCAAACCCTTCTCCAGAATGGGGGTCCCCAATAATTTTGGTTATATTATTCTCTAAAAATTTGCCCTCCAAACCCTTCTCCAGAATCCGGCCCCCCACTATAACTTGTTATAAAAATTACATCTAAAATGTCCCCCCCAGCCCTTTTTTCCCCAGAATCCTGGTCACAAATAATTTGTTAAAATTTTAGAGAGGGGCGAATCTTTCTAACGAAGGGGAATTTCTTTTTAGAATTTCAGGAAAAACTTGGGTTTGGGGAAACGAAGTCGAACTTTGGGGGGAAATTTTCGGGGAACAAGTGTTTTTTAAATTGATAAAAGGGGCGGGCGAGCACGGGGGCGCTACATGGGGCAAAGCACTCTGGGAGGAAAAGGGGAAAATGGGCCGGGCTTTAACGTCCCAAGAGGGGAAGCCAATCAAAAGCCCCGGGGGTTTCCCTGTGACGTCACCAGCCCTAAATAACCGGGCGCGACGCTGGGAGCTCCCCTCCTTCACTGTCTCATCAGGGAAGGTGCTCCCGCGGCTATGGGCTCTTCCCTGAAAACTTTTTTTTATACAGCGTTTTTTGTGGGGGGGTCTCAGTTTGCTCAAGAACTTTTTCCTTAATGTTCTTTTTTCAAATTTTTTGGGGGGGGTTTTTTGGGATCTGAAATCCCCAGTGGCTTCCACTCACGCATAAAACATTCAAAATGAAAGGGGGATCTAAGCCATTCCGGGTTTATTCATTTAAAGAAACGGGCTTTTTTTAACAATACAAATCCCCACTTCTTTTTTGGCTGCTCAATTCTATGCGAAATTTTTACATCCGGGGGTTTTAAATTAACGTTTTTTCCCCTGGTGGCTGACCCCAAAAAAACCCCCCCTTTTTCCCAACGCCAAAATAATAAATTTTTCCTGTAGCCAAATTTCACAAGAAAAGGGGTTAATTACAACTGTATCCCTTGTTGTGTCGTAAAAAACACGAAATTGAAAACACTAACAAAACAACTATTTTGTGGGGCCCTAAATTTCCCTTTGGCGCAATTTACAACCGGGGGTTAAATTTAAAACCCGTTTTTTTTTTTCTGGTTTCTAAACCCCAAGAAACCGTTTTTTTTAAACAAAAAAAATATATAAATTTTTCCTTTTTACCTTTAATTCAAAAGAAAAGGGTTTTAATTACAACGTATCCCCCTTGTTGTGGGGCCCGTGAAAACACGCAAATTGTAAAAAACCTCCCAAAGCTACTTTTTTGAGGGGGCTCAATTTTTTGGGGCGCAATTTACATCCGGGGGTTAAATTTAAGCGTTTTTTTGCTGGTTTTGCTGACAAAAAAAAAACCCGTCTTTTTCAACCCCAAAATATAAACTTTTTTCCCCTGTAGCCCAATTTTCCATGTCCAAAGGGAAAAATTAACCCCTGGTTTGGGGTTTTTAAACATTTAGTAAAACACACAGTGTTTTTAAATGACACTTTAACAATTTAAATTTTTTCCCGCCATTTGTGGGCGCAATTTTTTCCCAAAGGGGTTACCCAAGCTTGTTTTACGGGGGTTAAAATTTGGAGTAAAAAACCAGGTTTTAATTTAACAAATAAAGAAAACCCTCATCAAACAGTGTCCTGTACATTTTAGAACAAACAAAAGTCAGACGGGGAGGTGGCAGGCCTGGCACCTGCGAGTGGCAGGGCACAAACTTTCCCTTTGGAACACCCCCCGGGTCGGGGCACACCCAAGGGACCGCAGCGGGGGTTACTCGGTGAGGCCCCAACTGCCCCCTGCCCAATTTAGCGTCCGTGGGGTTTTTAAAAGCAACCCAAATTTTTTTCCCTTGTTTGGGTTAAACTAGGTCCCCCCCCTCTTCCCCCAGATGACATCTGACAACCCCAGGCCAAAGCCCGGTAAAAAACCTCAGACAAAACCCCAATTATTTGGCAGGGCCCCGGGAAAGGGGATCAGGGGCCCCAAAAACCTGCCCTTGCCCCCGCCCTGCCCACCCGGGTTTTTCCCTTTAAAGCCCAGGGGATTACAAATTTTTTCCCGGGGCCCAAACCCACAAATAAAAAGCGAGGATGAAAAATTTTAGGAGGGCGGGCCCAGCAGCAATTTGGGGCAGCGAAGAAAGGGGGGCCAATATTGCCTGTTTTCTTGCAGTAGGGCGGAAAAGTATGGGAAGGGAGGTGAAAAGGGAGTCATGTTTGAGAGGCCCAACCCTTTCGGCCCAAAACCCGGGTGTTTAGGAAAAGCAGGGGGACGAGAAACAAAAATAGATGATAAAGTAGCCGACCACACTTGGGAAAGCCGGGTGAGGCAAGGGTTTTCATCACCCTTTCAAAAAAGAGGGCGTCATTTGGGCGCGTCGGGCGAAAGCGCAGCCACAAGGGGGGCCGTGGGGGCCGGAGCCGGGTAGGATAACAGATTTGGGGTGGGGCCCCCAAGGGGTCCCCGGGGTAAAAAACCCGCTTTCGCAGGCCCAAGAAAGTACAGCCCCCGGGGCTCAGGAGGCAGCGGGCACCCAATTAGTCACTCAGTGCGAACCCCGTTGGCGGTAAAATCCGAAACTGGGGCGGGGGTGGCAGTTCTTTCCCAAAGACCCCCGGAGGACCCCGAAAAAAGGAATATGAAAAATCTGGGGGCAAAAAGTGAACGGGGCCAGGAGCTAACGTTGGCACCACGGCCCCTGCGTCAACACATGCAGCGTCCCTTTCCCCCGGGGGCCCTTTGGAGAAACGGGGCCAGTTTGGTGGGGGTTCCATCCTGCCCCCCGCAGCGGGCGGGCAGCACCCGCCCAGGGGCATGCACCCTTTTGCAGAAAGTAAAGGGCCCCCACCACCTCTCCCGAAGGGAGTTTTTTCCCTTTTTGGGACATCATCCCCCCCGTCCCAGATGCTCCTGCTCCTCGCTACTAAAAGGCGCCACCCATTTCTTTCAGCGGGGCCCGTTTGGGAAAAAGAGACAACATTGGTCCCAACCCACCGGGGGTTTGAAAGCACTAACCGTGCTCCGTCCAAGTTGTTGGTATTTTCCCCAATCCCCTCCCTTTTTCCAAAGGGGGAACTCTGCACCTTTTCATAGAACTAAGGGTTTGGGGCCCGAGCCGAGATGGAAATTTTCCAACCCGAAATTTTTTTTTTCCCAAAAAAGGGAAAGTCCCCAGCAATTAAATAAATATGTAGAACAGAAGGTGGGTCAGTCCTTGGTTTATCGGTTTGTTCCAAGGTCACGGCAGAGGGGGAACTTCTGGAGTTTGAACTCCCGGTCGGGGCCATTAAAAGCCCTTTTTAGGGCCCACTGGTGAAGGTGTTTCCTGCCCAGGCACACCAACAATTTGGACGGGAAGACGCCGTTTTCCCCCTCCCCCAAACGTTGCCCAAACCCCTGCTGCCCCCTTTGGCCAATGCCCCGCCCCCCCCCTCCTCCCACCACCACCACCATCTCAGCCTCCACAAGTACTGCTCCAAAATCCCCCCACATGGAAGGGCATAGCGGGTCCCCCGCATTTTCTAAAACCTGGCTTGCCTCGCGAACAATCCACACAGGGGGGGAACTCTCCCCGTCATGCAGCAAAAAATCGATGTGTGGCTTTCTCCGCCCAACCGCAAATCGGAACCATGGTGCGGACAATGGGAAGGGAAAATGGTGTCCGTGCTAAAACCGAGGAGGGAAAGGGCCAAGGGGCCCCGGGATGCGCAAAAGTTTCAATTTTGGGGTTTTGAAAAGGTTCCTGAAGTTCCCTTTCCCCCGATTTCAGAAACATTCCCAAAATGGCCCCGGGAAAAAGTGGATCACTTTTAAACCCCTTCTACAAAAACCCGGAAAAAACCCCCTCGAGTTGCAAAACGGGAGAAGGGCCCCCCCCCAACACACTCTGATATGCGATTTTACCACCCGCTGGAATTTCCCGGGCCCCACATGTTTTGGGGGCCCCCACGTATGAAAAAGAGAAAAGGGGCCCCTTTAACCGGAATTTTTTTTGATGACCAGGCAGAAAAGAAATACTCCCCTGTGGGAACTTTGGGTGTCAGCCGTGGCCCGCTCAAACCTTTAACCTGGGAGTTTTTTGAGGCCATTTTGAGGAGGCGAAAGTTTTTTTGTCAGTCGCCAAGGGCTACGGGGGAATAACACATTCCACTGCTTCATGTCCTGGAACAGTGCCCGAAAAATTTTGTCTGGGCAGGGGACGGAACGTGGGGGACCCACATCTCGTTTGGCCCCATGATCCGGTTGGGGGCGAAATGGGGAGGAGGGCATGGGGGCAAAGCATTGCTGGTGGAAAAAGATGGGTTTTTTTTTCCCAGGTGACAAAAGAGGAGGGGCAGGAGCAGCTGGAGGGGGTGGATGGGGATGAGGGGAAATGAGGCAGATGGGCCCCCAAACACCGTGGCAGTATACATGGGAAAGGGGGGCAAGGAAACCCCTCGGAAAATCACTTTTTTTTTCAAAATGGCCCGCAGAAAAACCTTTTTTTGCCTGGGTAAGGGCAGCCGAATAGTCAGCTCCGGCAGAGGGAAACTTCGCTCTCCACCCTAAATTGGGCCCCCGCTACCCCCCGGCCAAAATGGGAAACCTTTTTCCCAGCTATTGAAGGGAAGGAAAAAACCAAAAACTAAAGGGGAAAACCTTTCCCTAAACAGTTGGCTGCTGCCTAAAGTGTGGCATTTGTCCCCCACTGACAGGGCGGCCCGGGGGGTTCCCCAGCGCTCCCGTACTAAATCCGCAGCTGGGTGGGGGAAGGTGGGGGGTTTTGAGCAGTAAACCCGCTCCATCATAGTAACCCAAACCGGAGTCCCTATGAGCAGCTTCCTTCACCCGCCTAAAAGAGGGGGGCAGTCACCAGCACAGCAGCAGGGGCCTGGGAAACATCCCCCGAACCAACAGGTTGTGGCCCACGGGAAACACTCGGGCCCCCTCCCGTTAGAAGAAACCGCTGGACTACAGGGCAGCCAAACTGGATGTGGGGGGGCCGCAAAATTGCCGATTTGCAAAGGGAACTGCCTCCCGGCCAGTTTGTGTGGCTCATAGCGGGGGTTATGGGGGGGGGCCCCTCGTTACCCCAAGGAAACCCGGGTTGTCCCCCGGGGAAAAGTGGGAACACTGACCTTTTTCAAGGGTGAATCAGGCGTGGATCGGGCCCGGATTTTTTCCACACACCAATGCCCCTTTGGCTTTATTCCCGGGTTTTAAACTACCTGCCCTCAGGGCCCCTATTCTGAATGCCCCCAAACCCCCTTTAAAGCCACACATCCCCTGGGCAGTTTTTCCATCTGCCTACCCCATCTTTAAACCCGGGGCTGGTATTGCCAAACCCCCCCTCAAAACCTTCATTGGGGGCCCCTCCCAAAGAAACCCCATGGGTGGCGCGCTGGTTTCGTTGCCCTGACAACCACATTGTGTCATTGTGCCACGTCTGAAACCCATGCTGCTGCTGTTTGGGTGCCGCCATTTTCCCCCCACAATGGGTCATTGTGCCACTGGGCCCGACCTCCTGCTGCTGCCGCCCCCTGACCCCCGGGCCCCATCAATTTTGGGCCCCCTGTGGCTTTCCCCCTGTTTTTGCCACCCCCAAATGCCCTTGTGCCACTGCCTATCTCATGCTGCTGCTGTCGTGACCCTCCACACTGTGATTGGCCAAATCCCGTGGCCCCAAAACTGTTTTTTCCCCTCCAGAATGTCTTTTTGCCAACCGCCTGATCCAAGCTGCTGCGTCCCTGAACCCCCACACCGTAAACATTGTGCCACTCCTTTGGCCCAATACTGTTTTTGGGCCCAAACCGAATGTCCAATTTTGCCACTGCCTGATCTAAAACTGCTGGGCCCGCCTGACCTCCACACTGTTATTGTGGGGGCCCCCTGTGGCCTAAAAAAGTTTTTGCCCCTCCAAAAAAAAAAAAAAAATTTTCCAAAATTTTTGGGCCACTGCCTGATCCCCCATACTGCGGCCCCCCCGTGACCTCCACACTGTGTGATTGTGCCACTCTGTGGGAAAAAAATACGTTTTGCCGCCTCCAGAATGTATGTGCCACTCCCCCTGATCTCATGCTGCTGCGTCGGGGCCCTCCACACTGTACATTTCCACTCGGGGCCTAATACTGTTTTTGCCCCCCCAGAATGTCATGTGCCACTCCCCTGTCTCATGCTGCGGCTTCGTGACCTCCCCCCTGTTCATTGTGCCACTCTGGGGGCCAATACTGTTTTGCCACCTCCAGAATTAATTGTGCCACTGCCTGTCTCATGCTGCGCTTTTGACCTCCACATGTATCATTGTCCCCATTTGGGGGCCTAATACTGTTTTGCCCCTCCAAATGTCTTTGGGCCACTGCCTGACCTCATACTGCTCCCGCCGTGACCCCACACGGTGATTGTCCCACTCTGTGGCCAATATTTTGTTTGCCGCCTCCAGAATTTATTGGCCACTGCCTATCTCTACTGCTGCCGCCGTGACCTCCACACTGTTGATTGTGCCACTTTTGGGGCCTAAACGTTTGGGGCCCCTCCAAATTCATTGTCCCACTCCCTGACCAACTGCTCCGTCGTGCCCTCGACATTGGGTTTGTCCCACTCGGGGCCTAATACTGTTTTGCCGCCTCCAAATGCATTGTGCCACTGCCTGACTCATGCTGCGCGTCGTGCCCTCCCACTGTTCTTTGTGCCACCGTGGCCTAAACTGTTTTTGCCCCTCCAAAATTCATTTCCACTGCCTGATCCAGCGCTGCTTTCGGACCTCCACCGTATTTTGTGCCACTCTGGGGCCTAAACTTTTTTTTGCCGCCTCCAAATGTCTTGTGCCACTGCCTGATCTCATATGCTGCTGTCGTGACCCCCAAAAAGACATTTCCACTCTGTGGCCTAATACTTTTTTTTGGCCCCCCCAAATGTCTTGTGCCACTGCCTGACCTCTACTCCCGCCGCCGGACCTCCCCTTATTCATTGTGCCACTGCCTGCCCTCATGCTGCTGTGACTCCCCGCCGTCACCCCACACTCTGTCTGTTGCCACCTAGCCTCAGCTTTTTTTTTTTCCGGGTTTCGCTGGCATGACTTTATAAAGGCTACATTCCCGTTTGGGTTTTTTTTTGGTCATTTTGCCCTCTTAAGTCCCAGGGAAAATTTTATAGTGAAGCGATTCAAAGAGCGGGGCATCATCTGCGTGTCAAACTAAAACAAACATTGATGAAGACCCAAAACCCAACCCCCGCAATTTTTTAAACATGGCACAACGTTCTACAGCCCCTGCAGCTCTTGCACCGGAAAAAGCTTTCTTTTTTAAAGCGAATAGCCAATAATTCGGGAAAGAAACAATTTTTTCGGAAAATTCGGCGAAGTGACCGAATCGAATTTTTTTGAGAAATTCGCTCATCTCTAGTTAATTATTACTCTAAAATTTACCAACCCTTTTCCCCAAAAACCCCTCACTATAACTTGTTCTAATTTTTACATCAAAAAATTTTCCAACCCTTTTTCCAAAATCCCGTCACTATAATTGATAAAATTTTTTACATCTAAAATTTTTTAACCCTTTTTCCCGAACCTGGTCACATAACTATTCTTTATTACATCTAGAAAGTATCCAAACCCTTCCCAAATCCCGGTCACATAACTTTTATAATTTTTACTCTAAAATGATCCAGACCCTTCCCAAAAACCTGGTCACTATAACTTTTATATTTTTTACTCTAAAAA
>JAODAL010085757.1:0-10478 GCA_025379985.1 Phyllomedusa bahiana
TTTTGAACGCAGTATGACCATTAAAAACCTGTCTGACCCCAGATTAAAAAGTGCGGAAAAAGGAGTCTTTGAACCACCATTTTATTTGACCGGGGACATTGGGACTATCCCTGTCCTGGGCCCAGCATGAGCCCCAAACCTGCATGACCCCAGATTTAGAAAAGTGTCGGAAAATAGGAGGCTTTTAACCACCATTTTAGTTTGAACTGGACATTAACTATATCTGTCCTGTACCGCAGTATGACCATTAACCTGTCTGACCCCAGATTAAAAAGTGCCGGAAAAAAAGGAGTCTTTGAACCACCATTTTAGTTGAACTGGACATTGACTTTTACTGTTCTGTACCACAGTATGACCTTTAAACCTGTCTGACCCCAAGATTAAAAGTGCTCGGAAAGGAGTCTTTGAACCACCATTTTAGTTGAATGGACATTGATATCCCTGTCCTGGGTAACCACATCTGTTCAAGTTTCCTGTACCTCGTGTAAATTCAGGGGATATTTGTATCAGCTATTTTGTACATGCAATTTTTTTTAGTATTTTAAATTCTAGAAAAACACATTTTGAAAATAGGATGGAATCCCACCATGTCTTTGTTTCTCTTTTATTTTAATTGTATTAAATGGGTTGTCTCACTACAGGAATTACTAGCTATGTTAAAGATCTTGCAAAATTAAGTCATTTTTCAATATGTGTCCATTAACAGTTTCCACCATTCCTGTTTCTGACGCACCATCACCCCTTTAGCCACTCTTGACAGTTGTGAAGAACAAATGCTGTTACAAATGTCTATTTTTTTAGAAAAAGGACCCGTAGTCTAGCTGCATTTCACGCAAAATGCCCCCAAAAATTCAAAAACATGGCCCTTGAGCCACTTTTGACAATTGTGAAGAAACAAAAGTCTGTTAAAACCAAAATTTTTTTGAATAGGACCTGTTTGTTAGCTGCATTTCACAGCAAAATGCCCCAAAAATTCAAAAAACATGACCCTGGCCACTTTTGACAATTGTGAAGAACAAATGTCTGTTAGAAACAAATTTTTTAGAATAGGACCTGTAGTATTGCTGCATTTTACAGCAACATGACTCCAAAAAATAATAAAAATGACTTCTCAGCCACTGTTAAAAATTGTGAGGGAGAAATGCCACTTAAAAGCCACATTTCTGTTCCAAAGGACCATGATTATAGCTGTATCTCACAGCACCATGACCAAAACCATTGACAATGCGAAAAAATTCTAAAGATAAAGTGAGTAAATGGAACTACGGTTTTTTCATTAAACCTTGGTGTCTTTTACAGTCTCCCCACCGCAAATCCAGCAAAATTAACTTTTGGGAACTGAGAATAAAAATTGCAGTAAGAAATTATCATTTTAAAAAAAGTTTTCAAGAGGATCATTTCTTTTGGAAGAGGAATGTGAAGTAGACCGGCAACTAATCGGTGATCTCAGCAATTGGGACCACACCATCATCAGAGATCCATGCCTGATTCATCTTGATGATAGTCAAATGATCCACATTATCTGTGGAAAGCCGGATGCGTTTGTCTGTAATGACTCCTCCAGCTGTGTTGAAGGCCCGCTCAGATATGACGCTGGCTGCTGGGCAGGACAACATCTCTATGGCGTGTTGAGCGAGCTTGGGCCATTCATCTATTTTGGATACCCAGAAGTCTATTGGGTCCGGAACACAACCAAAAACATCGGTGTTGATACGCAGATATTCGTGCACCAAGATCTTAAGCGGGTATCTGTGTGTTGTATGTGTGACCTGCATTAAATGCGTTGGTGAGGTGGTAAATAAAGATTGCCAGAGGTCACCTATTAGGCTTCTGCCACAGTGCCTGCTGCTGTTGCTGCCGCTACGGCTACTTGGCCCTCTACTGCTGTCACGTCGCTGACGTTGTTCCACATTGACATTTGAAGAACGTGAAGCAGACACCACAGATGTCTCCAGTTGATCAATCAGCAAGGTCTCCATTTCCTGCATTTTAATCTCTATTTGGGTGGGGGGGAGGAAAGTGCTGATTTGTGTTTTGTACCGGGGATCCAGGAGGGTGGCCACCCAGTAACTGTTGTTCATTTTGATGGCCTTAATGCGAGGATCATGTTGGAGGAAATGGAGCATCCAAACACTCATGTGAGAGATGGAGCCTTGATTTCCCAAACCTCTGGGTCGAGGGGCACTAGCAAACTGATCTTCCTCATCTTCCTCCTCCGCCTGAAATTCACGCCAACCTCTTTCCAAGGCAGGGATGTCGATAACGTCGATGTCAAGGAATACCTCCTCCCTCCGCTTCCTCCGGCACAGCTTCAACACAGCCCTGACTTGCCCCAGATGATGCACCCCGAGAGCTGATGCGCCGCCTTGCACTATCCCTGGACCCCGAACCACTGCCTAATGAAGACCGATAAAATTGTGAAACTGTCGGACCTTGTGGATCCATGGAGAGAAAGGCTCCGTGTCCGCATCTGTGTCCGTCTCCTCCTCTGTCTCTGGCGGGACCTGATGTTTCAGAGTGTCCAACGATCGATACAGATCTAAGATCACCATAATGCTCATGCTGACAAGGGCATCGTCCGCACTGAGCATTTTAGTGGCTTCTTCAAAACTGGCAAGGCATGGTGCAGAGCTCTTTCACCTGCCTCCACTCTCGGTGGCGAAACACCCCTAGGTCCACACCGCTGCTTGTCAGGCCATGTGTCATTTCGTACTGCGTAATGGCATTGCGCTATTGCCACAATCTCTGGAGCATGAGGAGGGTGGAATTCCAACTGTTGCCACGTCAACAATGACGGGGAGGCCGAGCTGACGCTGCAACGCAGCCAGGCGGGACGAAGCAGGGTGCAAACGGCGGAAGTGCGAACTCAGACTTCGAGCCTTCTTCAGCAGGCAGTCCAGACCCGGGTAGCGCTTTAGAAATTTCTGGACGACGAGGTTTATGACATGTGCCAGGCAAGAGATGTGCTCCAGCCTACCGATCTTAAGGGCGGCCAGCAGATTTCGCCCATTATCGCACACCACCTTGCCTGGCACAAGGTTCTTGTCACCCAGCCAGCGCTCGGTCTCGTTGCGAAGAGCCGTCCACAGCTCCTGACCTGTGTGTGGACTGTCTCCAAGACAGATTAATTTCAACACGGCCTGGTTTCTCTGGGCACGTGATGCCAACAGAGGACCTTGGGGGAAAGAGCCCTGCACAATCCCTGCGGTTTTGAAGAGCGTGCGCCGAGCCTGAGAGCCACCGTCACCACCAGAGACATCCACCCAGCTCACCCAGTGAGCTGTCACAGAGATATATCGGCCTTGGCCGTGATTACTAGTCCATGTGTCGGTGGTGTGATGGACTTTTCCGGAAACAGATGCAGACAAGGCGGTGGAAATTTTAGATGACACGTGGCTGGCCAGGGCAAGGACGGCTTTTCTGGCAAAGAAATGCCTGCTCGGCATTTGGTATTGGGGGCAGGCAAGGGCCATGACGTGGCGGAACCCATCGGTGTCCACCAGACAGAAAGACAACATTTCCAAAGCCAAAAGCCTGGCAATGCCAACATTCAGGCTTTTGGCTTTGCGATGGTTTGGGTTAAAGTGTTTCTTCTGCTCCCAAACCTGGAAGACAGAAGGCTGGCTGCTAGACTGGCCGCCAGGGCCGGGACGACGGGTAGGCAGAGGTAGGCGATCGCCTATGGCGCCTACCTCTGCCTGTCCCTAAGGGGCGCAGTCAGGGGCCCCGAACCTCGCCGGGCTCCAGGCCGGTGCCGTGGGCCTGAAGCGCTAGCGGTCTCTGGATGTGCGTCCTGCGGGCTTCTGTGGAGCAGAGAGCGAGCGCTCCCTGCTCCGCAGACAGTCTCAGACCCACTCACTGGAGGATCACTGGATCCTCCGATAAGCCGCAGGGCCGACACAGCGGGGCCGCCGGGTCCTGAGCCCCGTGCGGCTCAGCTGGCAGCGTCGCGATGAAGTGATGTCATCGCGATGCTGCCTATCCTCGGTCGCACAGCGCGTCTTAGGCCGTGCACCCGAGGAGCTGCCGGAGGAGCGCGGCCGGGAAGAGGACAGAAGAAGAGCGCGCGGCCGGGACAGAGGTAAGGTGAGTATGAATGTTGTTATTTTTGCCTGCCTGTGGCCCCCATACGCCTGCCTGTGGCCCCATACGCCTGCCTGTGGTCCCTATACGCCTGCCTGTGGCCCCATACGCCTGCCTGTGGCCCCATACGCCTGCCTGCGGCCCCTATACGCCTGCCTGTGGCCCCTATATGCCTGCCTGTGGCCCCATATGCCTGCCTGTGGCCCCCATACGCCTGCCTGTGGCCCCATTTGCCCACCTGTGGCCCCTATACGCCTGCCTGTGGCCCCCATATACCTTCCTGTGGCCCCTATACGCCTGCCTGTGGCCCCTATATGCCTGCCTGAGCCCCCATACGCCTGGCTGAGCCCCCATACGCTTGCCTGTGGCCCCCATACGCCTGCCTGTGGTCCCCATACGCCTGCCTGTGGTCCCTATACGTCTGCCTGTGGCCCCATACGCCTGCCTGTGGCACTATAAGCCTGCCTGTGGCCCCATATGCTTGCCTGCGCCCCATAATGCTTGCCTGTGCCCCCATATGCCTGCCTGAGTCCCCATATGCCTGCCTGAGCCCCTAGCTATATACCTGTCTGAGCCCCTATATACCTTTCTGACTGAGGAGACATATATACATATACCTGCCTGACTGAGAGGGCATATCTATATACCTGTCTAACTGAAGGGACTTATATACTTATAAGTAAGGGGTTGCTGAAAATGTGAGGATTCTAAAATATTTGTGTCCAAATCCTCAGGGACGAGTTGTGGCCGGGAGAAACCAGCATGAAGGTGTGAACCGGATGGAGAAGCAAAGGGAAAATGAATGACGCTGATCAGAAAAGACGTCTCCTGTGAGTCACTAAATGTAACTGCAGTGTAATCACTTATATGTCTGCAGAGCGTCTACATACAACTAGTATCTACCACTATCTGGTCACTGTATGGCGGTGGTATATGTAATCAGAGCCTGTGTACAGCTGATAGTCACATGTGGGGGTTGCGTTTGGTCAGGGTCTGGCAGGATTATTTGATCCTTAAGTAGTAATAGTTTTGGGTCTTGGGTTTGTAGAAGTATTTTTTAGTAACAATCCTTCGTCTGGTAGATTTGCTCCATGTATAGGTGGATTATTTGGTGACTGTTATTTAGGAGTATTACACTGTCAGATGGAGGGGAGCGATTTTGAAAACGTAAATTTGTCATTATGCAGTGACTGCTGAGGAGATGGGCGGGATCTATGTGGAATGTGCAGAAAGTTAGTGACAGGAGCTGGCACAGGGGCGAGAGGAATTAGTGTGGGGGGTGAAATTTTTTGGGAGCGAGGGGGAGGGGGCGCCATTGGCTGTACTTGCCTAGGGCACCAAAATGCCTTGTCCCGGCCCTGCTGGCCTCTGTACGGCGTGCAGGTCGTCACTGGTGGAAGGAGAAGGGGTAGGATGGGTCTCTGGTGGTGCTGGTGGTACTCGGGCGACGGTGGAGGCTGAAGCGGAGGCTGATCCCTGATCATGACTCTGAGAGACATGGGCAGCTGAGGAACGCTTGGTGGTGGCGGAGGAGGAGGAGGCGGAGTCAGAGGGTGTGACAGTGGTTGGAAGCCCGGCATTGGTGTGGCCCTTTTTGGCCAAGAGTTGCATCCATTTCAACTCATGCATTCGCTGCATGTGACTAGACATGTTGGTGGTGGTTAAACACCTAAGATTCTTGCCTCTACTGATGCGTTTATGGCAAAGGCGGCATATGACATCGCTGAGTGAATCAGAGGCTTGCTCAAAGAAGGCCCAGGCTTGAGAGGTCCTGGACCTTTTTGACGGCGATAAGCGACAGGCTCTTTAAAGGAGAGTGGATATTGTACAGCCCAGACTGTGTTTAGAGTTTAGACTCTGCATTGCAATGGGTGTCACGGCCGTCCCTCTGCGCTTACGGGGTCCGGCGCGGGTGCCGCGGCTGCCTGCATCCGTTGTCTTTCTGCTTCTGGGCAGGAAACCCCGTACTCACCAGTCCCCGCCCCCTGTGGGCCGGTCTGGCAGCCCCCGCGCGTGTAAAGCTGGTTTTAAAGGGGCGGGGGCGCGACGGTGGTCTGGATTTTTAAAGGGGCCCCGGCGCCGTTAATTGGTTATTGGCGGCCGCCCGGCCCTATATAAGGTTATGCTCCCGCACTCTCTGCCCAGTTTGTTGGTGTTTTCTTCCTTGCGTTTTAAAAGGTGTGTTGAAGTTTTTGTCCTGACTTTTCCGTTTACCAAAAACCCCCTGTTAGTTCGCAAACCCTTTCCCTTTTTTGCCACCTGCCCTGACCGTCGGTTTTCTTGGGCCCCCAAAAAATCTGCAGCCTGCCCTGAACCCCTTTGCCTGTCCCCGGGCTAAAACCCCTTTTGGGTTCGTTGTGTACCCGTGTTTCCCCGCCGCCCCTCGCAAGCCCAAAATCACGTCAGGGGTAACGACTGGTAGCCCCACGCCCCAGCAAGTCCTTTCCCCCTTTGCGGCGGGCTCTGGGGAAAAACGGGGGCTAATTTGACTCCGTTCGCTGGCGTGGCTTTGCTATCCCTCACTTTTGGTTTGGGCCCCGCGGATCCACTCCTGCTTTTCCCTTTGGGTTTTTTTTTGACACTTTTTGGCCAGTTTTTTTTATTTAAAATAAATTTTTTGTTGTTTTGCCTGCACTTAAAATTTTAATTAAAAGCAAATTTTGTGTCACCGCCGGTGTTTTTTGATCGGTGCAAAAAATTACTTTTATTATTTTGTAAAACATTTAGATTAAAGGGGTTTTTTTCACTTTGGGGGAAAGGGCCCGCTTTTGTCCATAGAGCCAAAATTGCCCCTTAAAATTTGAATACAGAATTTTGTATCACCGCAGGTGTAATTTTTATAGGTGCAAAAATCCCCTTTTTTTTATGCGTATTAAAATTTCCGATAGGTGTTTTTTTTTACCCTTTTGGGGCAGGCCAGGGTTTGTCCTAGGCCCCCTTGCACTTAAAATTTTAATTTCCCGCAATTTTGTCATCACCGCAGGGGTTTTTTGATAGGGGTAAAAAATACCTTTTATTATCCGTATAAAATTTTTAGTTTGGTGGGTTTTTTTTACTTTTGGGGCAGGCCCGTCTGTCCAAAAAGAGCCACCTTTCACTTAAAAATTTTAATTTCAGCAAATTTTTGTAGTCACCGGCCCGGTGTATTTGTTTGGTGCCCCAAAAACTCCAAATTTTATTATGCGTTTAATTTTCCCGTTTGGTGTTTTTTTCACTTTGGGGGCCGGCCAAACTTTGGTTTCCCTTGAGCCCCCTTGAAATTAAAATTTTAAACAGAATTTTGTCATCACCGCAGGGTTTTTGATAGGTTTCAAAAAATACCTTTTATTATCCGTATACATTTCGATAGGTGTTTTTTTTACTTTGGCGCAGGCCACCCGTACATAGAGCCCCTTGCACTTAAATTTGAATACAGCAATTTTGTATCCCCGGGGTGTATTTGATAGGTGCAAAACTCCCTTTTATTTGGTAAACATTTCAGATAGGTGTTTTTTCACTTTTGGAGCGGAAGTTTTGTCCTGGCCCCTTGCATTAAATTTAATCACATTTTTGTCATCACCACATTGTTTTGATAGGTGCAAAAAAATACCTTTTATTATCGATACATTTCAGTAGGTTTTTTTTCCCTTTGGCGGGCCCCCTTTGTCCAAAAAACCACCTTGCAGAAAAATTTGAATAAGAAATTTTGTAGTCCCGCAGGGTTTTTTGATAGGGCAAAAAATCCTTTTATATCCAATTGTTTTTTAAATAGATGTATTGCGTAGTGCGGCCTTTGTTTTTTCAAATCCCCACGTTGTACGACATTTCTGATAGAAACATTTCTAGCAAATGTTCTCGTTTGTCATTCCCTGCAAAAAACCCCAATTTCTCATCCGTGTAAACTTCTGAATAGTTTTTTTGGGGCTCGTTGAATCTCAGTTTGGCGCAGATAGCGCACTTTTTATGATATTTTGTTGAAAGCTATCAATTCCTAGTCCTACTGGGCAGTTGTGTAAACCCCTGGGACTGAAGAAAGAACACTTTTTGATTTTGTCTTACGGTTCTTCCCACCAACCGCATTCACAGGTATTCGAAAGAAACATTTCAGTTTCTAATCCTAGTTGGCTGTAGGAAATTAGAGGGATTAAGAATAGCTGTGATTTGCCGTCTATTAATAAGAGACTTTCCAAAACTCTTCCATACCTTTTAAAATTTTTACCTTTCTATACATGGAGTGAAATGCAGGTGGTAAGCGAGCAAAGAGGAGGTGGGACATGAAGGTAGAGGTCCCGAGAGAGGTGCCTTCCAGTGCGGGCGAAAAAAGCAAGCCAGTGGATCGTCGTTCAGGACGTCGGGCCCTTTGTCATGTGGGTCGGGCCTGTGAATCCAGTAACGAACAGCGTCGCCAATCTGAAACTTCAGTGGTTAATGCAACCTGCATCCAGCAGTCTTACCTCCTCGTCCTCCCAGTCACGGCCACAAATGTCGTCATCAGCATCATCCATACAACATGAAGCGAATGCAGCCCAAATGTCAACTCGTGTACCCACCACTGTGGATAATACATTTTCTGAAGACCTCTTTGATGACAAAATGTGGTTGGGGTCAGACGGCATGTTAAAAGATCAAGAAGCCAAGGAGGATGATTTTGTCTGCTCTGATGCCCAGTTACTGATGCCATCAGAGGTAGAAAAGGAAGCCGGTCAATCGGCAAAAATCCCGGGCGGATGGCAACGCCTTGCAGGCTCTCTTGCTTGTATCCCGAAGCTCCTAGATGCAGAATGTCAGGACGTCCAAGTCATCTGTGTTGATGATGATGATGACGACATTGCGGATCCAACGTGGTCTTTTCAGCAGAATTTGCTTTCGAGCGCTTCATCACTGGACGAGAAGGAAGACGATGGGGTAGTGTCAGTACGGGTCCCGCCTCAAAAAGGGAGAGGGCGGTCGCAGAAGTCCGCTGAGATGATTCCGCCAGCCACGGTCAGCGGAAACCCCGCTCCTCGCTTATCACCGTCAAAAAGGTCCAGGACCTCTCAAGCCTGGGCCTTCTTTGAGCAAGCCTCTGATTCACCCAGCGATGTCATATGCCACCTTTGCCGTAAACACATCAGTAGAGGCAAGAATCCTAGGTGTTTAACCACCACCAACATGTCTAGTCACATGCAGCGAATGCATGAGTTGAAATGGAGACAAAACTTGGCCAAAAAAGGCCACACCGATGCCGGGCTTTCAATCACTGTCACACCCTCTGTTTCCGCCTCCTGCTCCTCCGCCACCAGTAAGCGTTCCTCAGATGCCCATGTCTCTCAGAGTCATGATCAGGGATCAGCCTCCGCTTCAGCCTCCACCGTCTCCCGAGTACCACCAGCACCACCAGAGACCCATCCTACACCTTCTCCTTCCACCGTTTGACGACCTGCACGCCGTACAGTCGGCCAGTTAGCAGCCAGCCTTCTGTCTTCCAGGTTTGGGAGCAGAAGAAACACTTTAACCAAACCCATTCCCAAATCCAAAAGCCTGAATGTCGGTCTTGCCAGGCTTTTGGCCTTGGAAATGTTGCCTTTCTGTCTGGTGGACACAGATGGGTTCAGCCACGTCATGGCCCTTCCCTGCCCCCAATACCATATGCCGAACAGGCATTTCTTTGCCAGAAAAGCCGTCCCTGCCCTGCCCAGCCATGTGTCATCTAAAATTTCAAGCGCGTTGTCTGCATCTGTGTCTGGAAAAGTCCCTCTGACCACCGACACATGGACTAGTAAGCACGGCCAAGGCCGCTTTATCTCTGTGACAGCTCACTGGGTGAGCTGGGTGGATGTCTCTGGTGGTGACGGTGGCACTCAGGCTCAGCGCACGCTCTTCAAAACCGCAGGGATGGTGCAGGGCTCTTTCCCCCTAGGTCCTCTGGTGGCATCACGTGCCCAGAGAAACCAGGCCGTGTTGAAATTAATCTGCCTTGGAGACCGTCCAACACACAGGTCAGGAGCTGTGGACGACTCTTTGCAACGAGATCGAGCGCTGGCTGGGTGACAAGAACCTTGTGCTAGGCAAGGTGGTGTGCAATAACGGTCTCTTGGCCGCCCTTAAGATCGGTAGGTTGGAGCACATCCCTTGCCTGGCACATGTCATGAACCTCGTCGTCCAGAAATTTCTAAAGCGCTACCTGGGTCTGATGAAGGCTCGAGGTCTGAGTTCGCACTTCTGCCGTTCGCACCCTGCTTCGTCCTGCCTGGCTGCGTTGCAGCATCAGCTCGGCCTCCCCGTCAAGCGTCTCATTGTTGACGTGGCAACACGCTGGAATTCCACCCTCCACATGCCTCCAGCGATTGTGGCAGCAGTGCAATGCCATTACGCAGACAAATGAACATGGCCCGACAAGCACGGTTGGACCCCGAGGTGCTGGCCACCGAAAAGGA
>JAODAL010085758.1:0-10477 GCA_025379985.1 Phyllomedusa bahiana
ACTATGTTTTCGTATAATAACGGTATTTTTTGCACCTTTCAATTCAAGTGGTGACTAAAAAATTGCTGTTTTCAGATTTTTACTTTGCAACTGTGTCAACGAAAAAAGCTTAGTGCGCCAAAGTAAAAAAACAGTATCTGTTATTTTTTTTCGTAAAATACCGTTTTTTTTGCCCCTTTTCCCAATTCCCCTTGGTGACTTTAAAATTGGTGTTTTCAGATTTAGTGCAATGCGTCAATGAAAAAAGCTTTAGTGCCCCAAAGTCAAAAAACACGTACGAAATTATTGGGATAAAAAAAATGATTTTTTTCACCTTCAATTCACCTGTGATGACTATAAAATTGCTGTTTTAAGATTTACGTGCAAGCTGCGTCAATGAACAAAGCTGTAGTGCGCCAAAGTCAAAAACACGTATCTGAAATGTATTCGGATAAAAAAATGTATTTTTTGCACCTTTCAATTCACCTGTGGTGACTTTAAAATTGCTTTTTAAATATTTACGTGCAAGCTGCGTCAATGAACAAAGCTTTAGTGCGCCAAAGTCAAAAAACACTTATCTGTTATGTTTTCGTATAATGCACGGTATTTTTTTGCACCTTTCATTCACCTGTGGTAACTATAAAAATTGCTTTTTTTAATATTTACGTGCAAGCTGAATCAAATAACAAAGCTGTAGTGCGCCAAAGTCAAAAAACACGTATCTGAAATGTATTCGGATAATAAAATGTATTTTTTGCACCTTTAAATTCACCTGTGGTGACTATAAAATTGCTGTTTTCAGATTTACGTGCAAGCTGCGTCAATGAACAAAGCTGTAGTGCGCCAAAGTAAAAAAACACGTATCTGTTATGTTTTTGTATAATAAACGGTATTTTTTGCACCTTTCAATTCACCTGTGGTGACTATAAAATTGCTGTTTTCAGATTTAAGTGCAAGGTGGATAAATGAACAAAAGTGGAATGGGAAAAATTTTGAAAATGAACACCTATCTGAAATGTAAAACTGATAATAAAAGTGGAGTTTTAAAAACCTAACACAGAGACCTGCATTACTAGAAATGATGTGTTACCTAATATAAGTTCAGGCTGCCCAATATCCAGGAAATATTTCAATAGAAAAAACTGTTAATAATAAAGATATTGCAGTGCAATGTCTACACTAAGTCTTGGTGAACTTTATCCAGTGTTCTTTATAGAGCTTGTCTGTGTTTGCCCGCGGCCCGCCCCCCCCCGCGCCTGCTCTCCCTGTGACTTTACAGCAGTAGATGCACCTTTAAAATTCTCTAAACCCAACTACATAAAATCTTCCAATCTGTAATCTAACTAAATTGTAAGGATCACAGCTAATAGTAGAGGTTTCTCTGTGCAGAAATAGAATAATTTCGCTGAGCTGTTTGGCCACAGGCAGAGCGCACGTCCTACTCCTATGAGACGCTTTGAGGGCACTGAGGCTGAACAGGAAACGCTGTTCTATGTTAAAAAGAGGTCATGTGATTTTTTCCAGCCAATCGCAACCATACACATCCCAGTCATGACGTTGCACACACATCTTACCCTGCTCTATTCTGTAATCTGATTTGCTGGCCGCCAAAATTACAGGAAGCGCCGAAATGGCGCGATCTTAATAGACGATGCACAGATTTTAGCCTTAATTATCGCATGATCTAAAAATTTCGATCACCATAAAAACCTTGCCGATTTCAACTTTGTCGATAATAATCGCTCAACACTAATGAACAGGAATAAATATATTAACAGGGGGAAATTAATGAACAGAGGGGAAATTGATGAACAGGAATAAATATATTAACGGGGAAATTATTGAATAGGGGAAATTGATGAACAGGAATAAATATTTTAACAGAGGGAAATTATTGAACAGAGAAAGGCCATTAATGATTTTTGATGATCCAAGTGGACAGGATGATTCCCCCGGCGAATGAAGTCCCACATGGGAGGAAATGCTCAATCAGGTTGTTCAAGTCTTACACCCATCTGTAAGACATTCTAAAAAGGGCCAGAAATCTTTGCATGCACTTCAGCCGTTCTTTCACCCCCAAGCTGCAGCGGCAGACCGGCCTCTCCCAACATAGGCTGATATGTGACATTTCCAAACAGTGGAATTCCAGCCTCCATATGTTGTAACGACTCTATGAACATAGAAAGGCTATTAATGGTTTATTAATGATCCAAGCGGACAGGAGTAAACCCCTGTGTAATTTTAATGTCGGCCAGAGGCAGCTCATGCGTGACATCTGCCGTTTGCTCAGGCCCTTTCATGTGGACATGCGTTATTTGTCAGTCGCCAGGACTACGGGATGAATAATGTCATTCCACTGCATCAAGGTGACACGGACAGCGGTAGTGGATCCACTTCACCACCGCAAGCGATGGAAATTGCCAGACCAGGGAGCGGGGTCTAAGTAGGTCGCGGGGTTCACCAGGGCCTGCCGCAAAGCGGGATGGACTTGCTGCGGTGGGAGTCTACCAGGTCGCTACCCCTGACATGACTTGCTTGCGGTGGCAGCCAAGGTGTAGCGAGGTATAAAATCGTAAGGCAAACACGGAGTCGGGGATAAGTGTAAGGTCAGGACAACTGGCAAGGATCGTGGTAAAGGGACAGAGGCAAGAGGTACGGTACATGGATATGACAGACAAGGCTGAAGGAAACTCTTTCTCTATAGGCTCTAAATATTATTATTAGTATTATTTATTTTATAGTCTTGGAGGTGGTTGTGTGAGGAGCCTTTTCCATTACAAATGCAGCTAAAGAATTTCCACAGCTTTCAAAATCGTTCAGCAAACTTTTCCTTTATCACCTGTGTTATCTGTTCATGAACAAATGAATGTTTATCAACTTGCTTTCTTAAACCACTTGAAATCTGTGTGGATGTAATTTGTTCCACTGGTAACAGGGGAAGGCCTCCAGAAGGACTTTTGTTTTTACTTTCTGTAAGGTAGACATACGATTTACATTCTTCATACTGAAGAAGTTCATCTGAAGCCAGTTTTGCAGCATTTGCTTTTGCTTCTTTTTTGTTCTGTCCCATTACAGTTTTGTACTGAATTCAATCAACAATTGCACAGAATGCAAAATAAGCACCTAAATTATTCCCTGTAGTTATGGTCTCCTTCAGTTCAAGTTCCATACGCTGCATTTGAACAAACTGATGTAACGCAGAAATTGAATTCAAACCACCACGTTTATACTTCATGAGTGTTTGATCATCACTGCTGTCCTCCTCAACGGTCTTGGTATGCAGAGGCTGACCGTTTGCCAAAAAACCTCCCATGCCACTCTCCACATCAATACTGCAAGAAGCAGGGGATGTCTGCCCCACCTCTTCATTGCCAAGTAGCTGCTGACTGTCCTCAAATTGTTCGTCCTCACTGTATAGTGGCGCTGAGCCCAGACTACATACAATTTTTCTGGATGAGGGACCCGACCGGGACAGAGGCGTGTTGGGGACAGGTGAGGGCTGCTGACCTGTTCCCGGGCCATGCCAACTAAGAGTTGTATCTGACGAACCCACCGCTAGGGTTGTCAGATGTCATCTGGGATGAAGTTAATGACCTCTTCAACCAATCAAGAAACCTTGGGTTACTGATCAACACACAGCTGCTACATGACACCGGCAGTTCTGGCCTCACTGAGTCACGACTGCTGCGACGTCCCCTTACTGTGCTGTGACCTGTGCCTGATCCAGGAATGTTAGTGTCACAGCCACTCGCATCTGAAGAGCCTGCCACCACTGTCTGACATACTGGTTTTTAAAAAATTTACAGACTGTATATGAAGATATCTGTATATGATAAATACACACCCTGTATTTGACTCCAAATGAACCCACTAACAAACTTGGGTAACCCTTGGATATAAATTGCGCTCCACAAATGGCTAAAATTTACTTGTATGTGCCGTTTAAAAACATTTGTGAAAATTTTACTGAATATAAAAGCACAAACAGGCTTAATTAACCTTCGGAATAAATTATGCTACAGGAAAAAATTTCTTTTCTTTGGCGTTGA
The DNA here is from genome assembly GCA_025379985.1 of Phyllomedusa bahiana. Classification (NCBI taxonomy): domain Eukaryota; kingdom Metazoa; phylum Chordata; class Amphibia; order Anura; family Hylidae; genus Phyllomedusa; species Phyllomedusa bahiana. The sequence goes on from JAODAL010085758.1 coordinate 4,029, forward strand.
AAAACACCGTTTAATTTTACTAATTACAATAGCACAAAACGCTTAATTAACCCTTGGATAAAAATTGCGAAAAAAGAAATGAGCTGCCAAAAATTAACGGGTATGTGGCGTTTTAAAACGACTATTTTTTACTGACAAAAAAAGCAAAAACCCGTTTAAAAAACCTTTGGGATAAAAATTAGCTACAGGAAAAATTTTTTTTTGGGAAATTGAAAAACACCGTTTTTTATGACTAAAACACAGAAACCCCTTTAAATTAAACCCCTTGGTAAAAATTGCGCAAAAAAAAATGAGCTCCCAAAAATTAACGGGTATTGGCATGTTAAACACGTGTAAAAACAAAAAAGAAAGCTTAATTAACCTTCGGATAAAAATTTTATCTACAGAAAATTTCTTCTTTGCCGTTGAAAAACACAGTTTCTTTACTGCCCACAACAGAAAACACATTTTAATTTAACCCTTGGATATAAATTGCGAAAAAGAATGACACCCCAAAATTAACTGGATGGGGGTTTGTAAAAACATTTTTTTTCTTTAAACTGAATAAACAAAAAAAACAGGCTTAGAAAACCCCTTGGATTTAAATGTGCTCCAAAACTGACCAGATAGCATTAAAAGTAAATGGCTGAAGGGGCCCCAAAATGGACTTCTTCCAATACCCCCCAAAATCAAAATTAGAACGAAAGAAGCAGTCTCTGAAAAACTGACACACCCCCAAAAAAATCGCTGTATAAAAGTTCTTTCTTTTTGTAAATCTCAGCTACTGCGCTGCGCAGCTAAAACACGAACAGATAGAGAGTGAGAAAAGCCAGGTCGTGTCGGGCTTTTATAGGGGTGACGTCACAGAATCCCACCGGGCTTAAAACCTGCACATTTTATTGAGGATGTTCCCTTTTTTCCTCCCAGAGTTCTTTTCCCCCTGTAAACCCATGTGCTCGTAGCCATTTTATCAAATTTAAAAAAACGCTTCCCTTCCCCGCGAAACACCCAAAAATTTGACTCTTTAGAAACAAGTTTTTTCCTGAAATTCTAAATTAAAACACTCGTTTGAACAATTTCGCCCACTCTAAATTTAATACTACAATACATTAAAAATTTTCTACGATTTTAACTCCACTGAAGTATCATGGCTTTTTTTTTTTTTTTTTGACATTGATCTTTCAAAAGCCATTTAAAAACATAGAAAAAGTTTTAAAATAACTTCCGAGGCGTAAAATTTTTTTGGGTGATATTGTCAAGTTTAATTTTCGCATCTTGTGCATTTTTTTCTTTATGGCAGCCTTTTAGACTCTGTCTCCGTGCAGGGCCTAATAGCTTTCTGGACATGTTAGACCTTAAGGCCATTATTTGGCCTTCATATGCCATGGCCGGGGTATCAGTGGGGGACGGAGGAATACTGCTCCTTCTGTCAAGCACCTTGATGCCTCAGCTACTATTGACCATGGCATCTAGGGGCTTAAATGGCCAGGAACAGAGCTAAATCTAATTCAAGCCACTGCATCTGGATTCTGGCTCTAGAACACATATTTGAGCGCAATGTATGCCGTATGGCTTCTGTAAAACTCACCAACTTTTCCAGGGGTAAGGGAGGACTTTTCTAGCAACAGGTTTAAAATCACTTTTGTAGAAGAATTCAATTTCCCATAAGGTCAACATTTTATTGCTGCTTTGTGGGTAAAAGTCACAGTGTGTGTAGGGATAGTGTTAAATATAAAGGAAACATGGGTAGCATCACTGCGATTCAGTAAAAACAAGTTGCGTAAACCACTGTAATTTTTTTAATTGAATTTCCATGGCAGAAACAAATGCTAATAATTAATTATACATTTTAGATTATTTTGTGTCTGCAGGCAAATGCAGAAGCAGCAGGGACAGAACTCACAATGGGGTTTACTCCTTGGTATCCAGTCAGTCAGTAACGCAGATGCTGAGCAGATGTGGTCTCATCTGCCTTGTAAATTTCAACGCCATCGCAATAACCTTTTATGATTATAAGCTCTACAGATTTTAATTGCCTGTTAGAGATCAATTTTTGCACAGTTGTTTTTTTTTCTCTGTAGAAATAAATGATACCCTGCATATGTATAACATGCATTTGATATCATCAGAATCTGCCTTATAAATACATTATATACATTTATTTTATATTATTTTTGGAATAGTCCATAACAAGCAGATTTGGCAGTGAAGATGTAGAGAGCCGATTCACATTCACGCATGACTTCATCCAATTCAACATTCCCATAGTCATCACAATGCAATTAACTGGCAAATAATGGGATCATAATACAACAACAAGAAGAAGAAATAATCCCTATTTCTTAGTTTTCTTGTGTCTTATGGAACATTTTCATGCACACTGCTTTTAATAGAGTCATTTGTGAAGTTTGCCCTTGTATATATCAAGTTGAACCTATAGCCCAATATCTTTTATGCTCAGAATCAACGTAATCTTTAAATTTTCCGGTCCACTAACTGCACTTGTCAAATGTTCTTGGAATGTACTTAATGCTGAAGGACCCATCGACCTGCTTTAAATGCAGATTGTATTTCTGGTAGGAATTAAATATTTTACAAAAACAGTTACAACAGTGTTATATCAGAGAAATGTAATGTAAGCAAATGCTTCACGTATTCACATTAATTTAATACCTGGGTCAACAAACAGTGGTACAAATACTAAATTACTGAATAATATATATATATATATATATATATATATATATATATATATATATATATAATATATATATATATATGTATATATATATATATAATATATATATATATATATTATATATATAATATATATATACCTCACAGGGGCGTTACCAAGTACCCCATGAAATCCCCTTGCCTGACTAATAGCTAATAATAGTTATGCAATTACTAGATAATGGAGCAAATACATCACCATACATATCACCATCATACTCCTACCAAACAAATTCCACTATACCAAGACCAACATCCAGTTCGCCATGACGATTTCTTCCAGCCATCCTCGTCCCTGCAGAATTAACTATCTTAGACTCCTTACTTTTCCAGCACCTCCCTACCCATTCCCACCTCTGTACAACTTCCTATGGGGTGATAGGTGGACTAGGAGAGGCGATGGGGTGATAGGCGGCAGTCAGGGGATTATAGAGTGTTGTATTTTGTGTTGCTACTAGGCCGTAAAGGTGGAAGAGGAGGTACAGCCACAGTTTACATGGCTGTGGCCATGACCTTCAGGAGTGCAGGGGGTGGAGTTTAATTCTTCGTTAGACTACATCGGACTAGCGTAGCATCTATGTATAAGCTAAAATGGTCAATGAGGGCTGGATTTGGGGAGTGTTTATTTAAATTAGTAGTTTTTGATTTTTTTTTCTGTACTTTTTTTCTACCATTTTATTGTAGTGTTAGTAATAGAGGTTTCTGACACCACTATTAAAAAGTTAAGTCTTTCAGAAGATTGAGATTGTAACGGATGGGCTCACCGGAGATAGAAAGTGGATCCTCTTGGTCACCATCGGGAGTTGGCTCTACCTAAACTGGTGAGCTGAGTCCCCAGAACCTAATGCAAGCAGCAGGTTGGTTTTGCAGTAGGGTATCCCCAGATAGCTACCCCTGATGCAAGCCCTTGAGGTGACAGCAGGTGTGTGGCCAAGTATGGTACAGGAATAGGAGGCAGAGACATTGTCAGGAACAGAGAGGTGGTCAGGTCACGCATCGTAGAATCAGAGTCAGATCTAGGTGCAAGGTGAGAGCAGGCGTCAGACAAGGCAAAGTCAGGAACAAAGCAAGAGTAAGTAATGGCAGAGCAATCCAAACAATGTGCAGGAGTGGAAGAACTTGCTTAACTACACCAACAACTGGGCTGGGAAGTGCTAGTGAGGTAACCTAAGTAGGTAGTGGTCAGTGTGGATTATTGGTGCACAGGTGGGCAGCGTGCACGCACTGGCCTTTGAATCAAATAGAGTCAGTGCGTGCACCCCTTAGGGGACAGTCCTGCACCGCAGGCAGCAGGGGAAGCAGAGAGACCGGGAACATTGACAAGAATGTTGGAGAGGTGAGTAGTGCATACACTGTAACGGGTACGACCGTGGCCCGCTGCACATACCGCAGCACGTCTCGTTACTTGGGACTGCTAGACACAGGTATTGGCACAACCACGGCCAAGGGGCATGGACTGAAACGCGGTCCATTGCAGCTATGCATGAAAAGCTATATATATTGGGTATCATCATTAAAAACATCTGTGAAACACCTGTGAAGTCAATATACTCACTACACCCCTGGATATACTACTTAAAGGGTGCAGTTTACCAAATGAGGTCTTCTTCGGGGCATTTATTAGGTTTGTGCACCTTAAGGTGTTCATAAACCTGTAATAGCGCGTAAAGTAAATCCTAATGAAAAAAATTAGTCCCCAAAATCAAGTAGCGCACTAGAACCACATATGGTGTATCTCCAAAAATGCCAGAATCAGGGGAATCAATAATGAGTTGCATTTTCTTAATAACATCTACCATGTTCCAGTAAATAATAGGTAAAAATTGAAAATCTGCAAAAAAAGTGAAATTTTTTCTTCAAAACCCCCAAAGAGTTAAACTTCCTAAATGCTGTTTTAAATCCTTTAAAGCAGGGGTCCCCAACCGCCGGTCCGCGGACCGGCACCGGGCCTTAGCGCGTCCCCTGCCGGTCCGCGGCGCCGCTACACTTGATGCCGACTGCCCGGTGACTTTAGTCCGGGCGGTCGGCATCTTCTCTGCGTGGCCGCTAGCATACGGCCGCACAGACCTAGCAGCTGCACTCAGCGTGCGGCTGAAATTACAGGGAAAGCAGAGCGGTGCTTTACCGCCCCTGCTTTCCCAAACATTGTAGATGGCGGCGCCCCACTGAGCCCGCATCTACAACGATGAGCGGCGCAGGGAGTGTGATGAGCATGACGTCACCCCCCCGCACCGCTCGCTGCTGTCGGTCTGCTGGGGGGAGGAGCTCGGCCCAGGATCTGGGAACGGTGCGTGACTTCTTATTACTTTTTTTTTTTTTTTTTTTATAATTGTCCTGCCTGCCTGCTGGGGCAGCTATATAACTACTGGGGGCAGCTATATATAGGTACTGGGGGCAGCTATATATAACTACTGGGGGCAGCTATATATTATTACTACTTGGGGCATATAAAAATAAGTACTGGGGGGAGCATATATAAGTACTGGGGGCAGCTATATATGACTACTGGGGGCAGCTATATATAACTACTGGGGGCAGCTATATATAACTACTGGGGGCAGCTATATATAAGTACTGGGGGCAGCTATATATAAGTACTGGGGGCAGCTATATATAAGTACTGGGGGCAGCTATATATTATTACTACTGGGGGCAGCTATATATAAGTACTGGGGGCAGCTATATATAACTACTGGGGGCAGCTATATATAACTACTGGGGGCAGCTATCACTACTGGGGCAGCTATATATAAGAACGGGGGCAGCTATATATAAATACTGGGGCAGCTATAAATAACTACTGGGGGCAGCTATACATGACTACTGGGGGCAGCTATATATAAGTACTGGGGGCAGCTATATATAATACTGAGGGCAGCTATAATAACTACTGGGGGCAGCTATCTATCACTACTGGGGCAGCTATGTATCACTACTGGGGCAGCTATGTATCACTACTGGGGCAGCTATGTATCACTATCACTACTGGGGGCAGCTATATATCACTACTGGGGGCAGCTATCTATCACTACTGGGGGCAGCTATGTATCACTACTGGGCACATATAATGACTACTGGGGCCGCTATATATCACTACGGGGGCAGCTATATATGCCTACTGGGGGCAGCTATATATCACTACTGGGGCAGCTATATATCACTACTGGGGCAGCTATAATTACTATATTTCTACTGGGGCACGCTATAAAATCACTACTGGGGCAGCTATATATCACTACTGGGGCAGCTATATATGACTACTGGGGGCAGCTATGTATCACTACTGGGGGCAGCTATGTATCACTATCACTACTGGGGCAGCTATATATCACTACTGGGGGCAGCTATATATCACTACTGGGGGCAGCTATGTATCACAACTGGGGGCAGCTATGTATAACAACTGGGGGCAGCTATGTATCACTATCACGACTGGGGGCAGCTATATATCACTACTGGGGGCAGCTATATATCACTACTGGGGACAGCTATGTATCACTACTGGGGGCAGCTATGTATCACTACTGGGGGTAGCTATGTATCACTACTGGGGGTAGCTATGTATCACTATCACTACTGGGGGTAGCTATTAGAGATGGGCGAATCGATTCTAACGAAGTGGAATTCGTTTAGAATTTCAGGAAAACTTCGGTTCGGAACGAAGTCGAACTTTGGGGGACTTCAGGTGAACGAAGTGTGCTTTTTTATTGATAAAAGGCTGCACACATGGCGCA
>JAODAL010085759.1:0-10477 GCA_025379985.1 Phyllomedusa bahiana
ATTTGGCCAAAAACATTCTTACTATTATAGCTTAATAATTCTAAATTCTGGTTTAGTGCCACAATCCTTTTCAAAATGTATTTTTATGTGCAGCACACTAAATATTTGTGCATTCACATATTACGAACAGTGACTTGAAGTAGTCCACCAGCATACAACAAGGTCCTCAGCCACTAGGGTTTATTATTTATGGAATGGTTCACAAATAACCCGTTAGACTTTAATAATTATATGAGCTGTGAGAACAATAATAGCAGCTAAAATTACAATAAAATTAAAAGTGGACATGCATATAGTCTATACAGATGAAGGATGGGCATGTATACAGTTGAAAATTATGGTGGAACCATTAGCTCCCAGCCCTATCACTTATTCCTTTAGGCCTCAGATGTGTTAGACTTTAATAATGATATGACCTGTGAGAACAATAATAGTAAATAAAGCTTACAATAAAATCAAAAGTGGACATGCATATGGTCTATAAAGATGGAGGATGAGCATGTATACAGTTGAAAAGGATAGTGGAACCATTGGCTCCCTGCCCTATCCCTTATTCCTCTAGGCCTCAGATGGCTCCAGACCTGGGACACATAAGAAAACAAAAGCAGCAGAAAAGTGTCAAAATGCAGACAAATGATGAAGTCACTGCATCAAACCGTCTGTGTTGAACAGTCAGAGAAGTCAGCTGCTTGACATACTTTTATTTCTTTTTTTTTCTTTTTTTATTAGCACTAAGGGTAAACTGATAACTATAGAGGTGGTAATTAACAAATGGGGTGCCCTTTAATAATCTGCCTATTTAATTGGGGGGTCTGCCTACGCATCTTCTTACCTGATTTGGGTGACTATCCACCTAATAAGGGCCTAACTATCTATTTGCCTGCCTAATGTAGGGGTTTTCCTACCTAACTGGGGGCTAACTATTTAATGGTGGTCTACCTACAAATTATGGGTTCATACCCAAATACTATATGTTGGAGATCTAACCACCTTATGAGGGGCACAAAAGAAGCCTATTACTGAAGGCACAAAAGGGTGACCTTTAACTGTGTACAATTACTATATGGGGCACCTTATTACTATCTGGGGCACTGTAGATGGGACGTTTTTATATGGGGGGATGGTAGGAAGGTTGTGAAGAAGTGGAGAACTTAAGCTTTTATGTGAAAAATTCTACAGATATGTGGCTGGAAGAAGTTGTCAAGGTGATCTGGACTTGTTATAAAGAAGATAAGATGAATGAATAACTCTAATCAGAAAAAAAGTCTCCTGTAAAGTCATTGGATGTAAATGGGCTATAATCACTTATACAGTCTGTAGTGTGTTTGTGTACATCTGGTACAACTATGTACCACTATATGGTTATTGAATGGGGGTAATACGTGGTAATACTGGTCTAAGTTCACTAAAAAAGTATTTAGTCAGCCACCAATTGAGCAAGTTCTCCCACTTAAAAAGATGAGAGAGGCCTGTAATTGACATCATAGCTAGATCAAAATGAGAAAATAAATCCAGAAAATCACATTGTCTGATTTGGAAAGAATTTATTTGCAAATTATGGTGGAAAATAAGTATTTGGTCCCCTACAAACAAGCAAGATTTCTGGCTTTCACAGACCTGTAACTTCTTTTTTAAGAGGCTCCTCTGTCCTCCACTCATTACCTGTAGTAATGTGACCTGTTTGAACTTGTTATCAGGATAAAAGACACCTGTCCACAACCGCAAACAGTCAGGGTGCTTTCACACAGTGCGTTTTTGGTGTATTTTGATGCATTATTTGATGCGTTTTTTTGTGCAGGAAGGCACAGCAATTAATGCTGGACATTGCTGCACAAAAATCGCGGCAAAAGCGAGACAAAAATCTCGATTTTTGCGGTTTTTTTTTGTGCAGCAACGTACAGCATTAATTGCTGTGCCTTCCTGCACAAAGAAACGCATTAAAAACGCACCAAAAACACACCGTGTGAAAGCACCCTCACACCACTTTTTTTCCCCACTGTAAGTTGGTAACTATATGACTTTCATTAGAGGTGTCATACATAGAACATTTCCTTATAATTATTTGTATTTTTTTCATATAAAATTATTTGGGTAATGGGCATACAGTATATCTTTAAACATTAGCAATGTCAATGGCCTTTTTAATAAAAGCTATTTTAAAGCCTGACTACTAGCTTGGTGATAAACAATTGCTCTCCATATGTGTCATTGTTTCACATCTGTTTCTACATAAAGCAGTATCTATACTGTATTACTTTATCATGTAATTATTTTCCTTTAATGATGGTAGTTTACAGCTGATTACTTTTTCACACATTTAATCACCCACAATTATTGAAGTGCAGATGTGACAGATGGCAGCAAAGTCCAGTCTCATACACTTAGATATGATGGTCATTTCAATAACCTACTTGTTTTATCCTGCAGACCGTGGAATATAAAGCAATGCTCCATCAGGAAACCGTGTGGGGAAGTTTTATCATACTGTTAAGGTTTCTAGAACATCTGGTTTGTTGGAAGTGATCCCAACCAGATGTGAACGGCAACAGCAAGAAAAGAATCACTTTATCCCTAGATATAGATATTAAGAGGTAGGTAGCATCAACATCTATAAAATTTGAATTCCTAGAAGACTATATATATGATAATTCATTCATAGACTGGTGCCACTTTCTGCTACTGATTCAATGTACATTTAGTTGTGTCAATATTTATTAATTGCTTCTTGAAGAATTTCATCTAAAAAGTGAATTAAGAATTTGATATGTATAGTGGGTAATTAATAATTTAGGATCCCAAATTCCAGTCTGTTATAAAGTGTGAACTGATTACTCCTGCCATCACTCATCCCATGTGCACTACTTTATACTATCAATACTCTTCTACTCTATTAAAGAATCTGTTCCTGTCTTGTACAAACGCCCCTGAACTCTTTAGGAATACAAATATTAATCGAGGGGTTAAAGGGGTTTTGCCACCATGTAATGTTGACGTGGGAACCTCCAAAATGGGTATTTAATCACTTTTCTAAATATATGTGATTAAAAAAAGTGAAACTCTGAGAGCTACAGCATTTCTCAACCCCCTTGGTTACCACAAAGCTTCCCCTAGTCACGACCCAGGAGCTGAAAGACCGCGCTTGCGTGAATCACTTCTTATCTGATGACAGGCAGAATGAATGGTCTTTTAAGCAATATGTTTCTTTTGTATATGTTTTCTTTTGTATACAGAATAACTAGCTGAAGTGTTATTAGATCCCTGCTTTATCTGATGGAGAAGCTTTCAATCTGCTGTTTAGAATAGGTGTTCTCTTTTGTATACAGAATTCACAAGTTATAGTTTGATTATTTGAGTGAACATGTCACAGGATCCCCTTATGCAGCTCTGTGCTCTGGCTGTGTGTGTCTGTGTGCAGCTCTGTCTCTTGCTGCGTGATTTGTTTACATTACATTAGCTTCTTAGCAGATAAGGTTTCTCCTGACAGTGCCGTCTATGAGGTTGTGTCTTGCTGTATTGACTCCACTGTTGTACTGTTTATTAGTTCACTTAAGTTTTGAGACGCTCCCTTTGGATTCCTCACTCCCCCCTCCCCTCTCCCTCTCTCCACTGCAGCTTCATGACTCAGCGTGATTTGTTGACATCTTGCTCTCATACTGAACGGAGGTCAGTACTTGGTCTGGTGGCAAATCCCCTTTAAGTAGCCAAAATATGCTAGAAACTGAAGCCACACAAATGGGTACATGATGCTCTGCGCTATTGTTTTATTAACATGGAAATATACAGTATACAGACATTCATTAGAAAGAAGCAGCAAATAATAGAAGCTGAAGGTACCACAGAACTTATCCTTGATCCCGGGTCCTATATAGAAGGAATTGTAGTATTCCATGAATAGTGAATAGAAGTGTGAATAGAAGCTCTGTAAGAGGGCTCTTCTTAGGCTTTCTAGAGGTTAACTAACAGCTTCTATAGAAAATAGTGCTATACAGGAACACAGGCTAATATATTTAGTATTCTGTTACTGGAAGAATAGCCCCTGTGGTATGCTGCGCTACCATCATTAAGTTACAATGACATTTTATTTGAAAGAGATTTTAGACCGTTCTGTCATGAGAAAAGGTCATGTCACTTACAAGACAAAAGTTGAAATTAATTATCGCTGTTTCTATGGTCTCTGTGTGAAATGATTCCTATCAAGATTTTAGGATTCTGATGTGTCTCTACATGGAACGCCTTTATCACAGTGCCACGTTTTGCCTTATATATGTACATGTTGGCTCATTATGATTATGGATATGGAATTCAATCCAGCCATGTGATGGTCTACAAATGTTGTCCTAAATCACATATAAAAGGAACTAAAAAGAATAAAACAATTAAAGGCTCTTGGTATTTTATATAAAAACTGGTACAATATGTTGATATGGTTGATATGCTTTTGACTGCTTAAAGGGGATGTATTGCTTCATCAGTTTGTCTGTTTCATTGTACTCTCAGCTTCTCAGCTCTTCAAATCCAGGGGCGTTTCTTCCCCTCCCAGCTGGGTGTTTCTTAACTGAAGGGGGATGACATCAGTCCCCCGTCACTATTCATGCTCGCTCCGAGTCAGTGTGCTCTCCCTACCCTTTCTGTCCACATGTCACTGTCGTTCCTCTCCCTATGCAGTCTGATTTTGTAAGAGCTGTTTACATACCACAGTCTAGACAGTCTTCTATGAACTCAGGGCAGCACTGATCTCTTCTCCTCTCACAGCTGGAGGTTTTTTACAGTTGAATCCAGTCTTCTATGAACTTATCCAGAGAAGCACAGATCTTAGGCACCGAGGCACAATTCTTCTGTTTCTGATTGTAAAAGCAGCAGCAGTGTTAATGCTGTTGACTGTGCAGAGTGAAATGTTAATGGCCCCTTATTCTGAGTGAGAGAGACAGGAATGCACAGCAGGGGAATTTAGGCACCGAGCACAATTCTGCTATTTTCTGATTGTAGAAACAGCTGCAGTGCTACTGTGCAGCTGTTGGCTTTGCAGAGTGAAATTGGGGCCGGTCCCTTACTCTGAGTGAGAGAGGCAGGAATGCTCGGTCCCATGAATACAACCGGGGGCCAGACAGAATGTAAATTAGTAGAGCTGTCAGCCAATGAAATGCAAGGAGGTGGGATCTGACCGGCACTGGGGAACAGTGTTTACAGAAAACGAAGATAAGGCAGACTGTGAAAACAAGACAGCTTTGCTAATGACATCCAATTGCAAAGTTGTTTGTTTTCACTGTCCCCTTATTCTGACAACTATTTTATGAAATGATACAACCATTTTAATTTTTTCTCCCCATTTTTATCTCTTTGATATGTAAAAGTATTGCTTGAAAAGATCCCAGTTCAGGTGGGTCAACTGCTCTTGGGAACAAATTCACTAACTTTCTCTAACCCTAATATGGCCCTATGTCACTTTCGGTGAAACATATGTGGCCACATGTATGAACCTATTTAGGTCTAAAACTCACTTTTTTGCCCAGAGCTTACTAAAGACAAAAGAGTGAGTTTTAGACCTAAACAGTTTCATACATGTAGCCCATGATGTGAAATCTCATGTCATTTCTATTTTCAATATGATAGGTATGGTATGGAAACTAGAAGTGACATCAGACATAACGTCAGACATTGCACAATAAGTGACTTTGCGGCGGGAGCAATGTGGGGCCGGAAGTGAAGATGGAAGGTAAAATAACCCCTAAAACACCAAAAAAAAAAAACCTGTAATCTTTACCGCAGCTTTTTCAACAAATTTTGATTTGGGCCAAGCTAAATTTAATCACTTAGATTTGCATAGAATTTGGTCTGAATCCAAAGTACAACACTAACATCAGGACTAATTTAATGCCTAGCAGTACAAAGGGATCTACAATATTTGCAATGGAAGACAACTTGATATCTTTACATAAATAACCTCCATTAAGAAAACAATAAAATTTTTATCTTTCTGTAGACCCTACACAAGAAATGTGGTCACTGCATGTTGTTAAAGGAAGTACAATTTCACCTCCAAATTCAAAAGCATTGTCTGAAAGTTATGGTACATACTTCCATTGCATTTAATAATTGCTGATAAAAGTTAAAGGATTTAAGAGCTAAATATATTTCTTAAAAAATGCAGTTTACGTGATTTCTGGTAATAATATAGAGCGTGATCAAGGGATTTGTCCAGTTGGCAGTAAGGATCAGGAAAGAATTTTTGGGTTTCAGCCGACACAGTATTGTCTAGATTTGGACCCTCACAGGGATCTTCATATAAATACATTTTAAATGCGTTAATGTAACTGTATAAATGCCTGTTGGTATGATTTCTAGCTGTTTAGAGTCTATAATCTTCTCCTGTCTTTATTTAATACAACAGATTTGCTAGCAGCATGGGTGACTGTCTTATTGATAAGAGATGAGATAACTGTGAAATGCTGTTTCATACTGTCCTGTGACATCCCATATCTTGCTGGTTCCATACACTTCACATAGTGAGTAATTAAGTCATCACAATAAAGGACATATGTTATATGAGGTCATGTATAAAAAAATAATGGACATTAGTATCATTACTAATAACACCTTTTTTACCAGGCATAAAGGAAATTTGGACGCCCAGAACAAAGTACTGTACATCCTTAGTAGAATTATTAAGCTTAGTACAGGCATACTAGTTAGTAATGGTAAATGTTTAATTTGTAGGCAACTTTGTTAAATGTTGCTATAAGGGATGTTGATGGAATACCGATTAGGTATGCCATCAAAGTCTTATAAGTACGCATCCCAGCTCTGGGACCTAAACCTATCAGCAGAATGGGCCCAAGAAAGTGTTGACTCAGAATGGACAGCCCATCACACTTGTGCACAAGTCTTCATTCAATTGTATGGGAGTCTGGAGAACTGCTAAGCGTCGTGTTCAGTTGTGCTTAAAACTCCCATAAATCAGAATGGAGAGCCCTGTGCAAGCGTGACCGGCTCTCCATTCCAAGTCAACACTTTTTGGGGCATGTTCCTGAGATAAATTGCTCATTATTATGGGTCTAATCCATCAGCCTGAAACACTCAGCTCACTGGCTGCATGAGGCCAAAGATCTGTCTGTCACGTAGGGTCTAAGAGGCTGACTGACAATTGGTAATACTCGGTAGTATAGTAGTGTACTAAAAACCCCCCAAAAATATACATAGCACTTACCCATGTCCTATATTATTAATCAGGAGAAAAGCAAGCAATTCAAGTTTTCACTCAGTCCAGTCCTATATTGTAACCAGTAAAAAATGAAAAAAAGGAAGAAAGTAAAACATAAATAAAAATAAAGTAAAAAAACGGACACTGTTCTTTCCCCACTCTAAATGATTATCATGCAAAAAAAATGATAAAAAAGTAAAAGCATTTCGCATTGCCACAGGCAAATTTGAACATAATGCAGGCCGCCAATTTTTTTCTATGTGCTTCCCATTTACCCTGCCGACTTTGAGGCCCCTGGCCCAAACCAAGTGTGATGGTCCCAAAGTAACACGTGAGAATTGGGAAAAGGCGACCATGACAGCAGTATTATTCATCAGTACTACTCCCATCCTCTGTCCTCTCTTTCCACAGAGCATTTACTCAGGGCTTGTTTCTGGGCAGACTTGTAACAGCTGTTTTCGCCATTTTGCAGGTTGTGATGCAGTTATAAATGACAGAGATTTCACCTAAAGTCTTCTAAACACAGCAAATTGTTGAAATATGCTTTACTCTTTAGAACAGATTGAAGGATGAACTACTATATAGGCTGTTTGCATCCAAAATGGCTGATTAACCTCTTTTGTGCTGGATGATTCAGGCAGAAGGTTTATACAGTCTCTTTATAGGCTGAGAGTAATACAATCATGTGAAGGCACACTTTGAAGTCCATCCTGTTTGTGACGCCATTTTATATGGTAACGCAGAGGTGGCAGAGGAGAGGATGGAGGTAGTAGTGAATGCTGCGCTCACAGTTGCTCTCACCCAAACCTCTCATGGTACCCTGGAACATCACAGTTGAGAGAGGGTCTGCTTGTACAGGAGCAGGTGATATTCCACCAAACCTTTCCGCCAGGACACTCTGTGTGAATAAGCCTTCCTGTTCCAATGGTGATTGAGTTAGTGTTAATACAGTGAAAACAGTTATCTTTACTCCAGGTTAGATGGTATAATCAGGACTAGACACTCTAGCAACAATCTTTGCAAACATTTGAAGCAGCCTGTAGTAGGGGTGGCACCAAAATATAATCCACACTATCAGCACTTTAAGCAGAAGCTTTCTCTTTTACCCACTGCCATCTGGAAATGTCTATAACAATAATGCTGGAGGCTGCTATACATCAACTCTCTTCTTAGACACATTGACTCATGCTGTGCCACCCTCATTTTAGCAAGTCTGCTCCCATCTTGGGCTCTGTAGTTCTTCTAGTATCCGAGGAATCTGCACTCTGGTCCTTAGTCAGCATGGGACCAGGGCTATGCCACTTGCTTTAACAACTCTCTGCAAAATAGAACTAACTGAACAACTGACTACTTATCTCAACTACAGTATATTTAATAAACTCTGGCCACACCCCATTAACTAGGCAACCACCCTCGCTTCTGGCTTGCTCAATACATTAACACTTTACATGGTGGATTATCATAGTGACTTAGCAAAACATTGATATCAACATTCCTATTTTCAACAGGGCCCTAAAATCAAATCTAGGAGTGTACATTCTTTTACACTACACAAGTCATGGCTTACAAAATTTTATGCTTGAGATGGGAGAACAAACTATACAGAAACCAACAGCAAGTGGGCAGTCTACTAAAATAGACTAATTTTATTGTAAGTTTATTTGTATTCTAATTATGGTTTATGCAAATTTCTGTCATAGTTCATCTTATCTTAATCACACCTACACAGGATTGAAATAAACGTGTACACTCAACTTTCTCTAACTAAGACTCAGCCTACCTATGCATTACACGTACCACCAAACTTTTAGAGATTGCAATGAGGGATACGTCAAGCCACACCTCTAACCCCGACCAAACATATGACATCACACCAAGACACGCCTCTAACCATGCCCAAATACATGACATCACACCAAGACACGCCTCTAACCATGCCCAAATACACGACATCACACCAAGACACGCCTCTAACCATGCCCAAATACATAACATCACACCAAGACACGCCTATAACACCGCCCAAACACACAGATGACAACTTTTTAGATAGCCAAAAAGGGACACATTTTCAGGATTGTTTTGTATCCAATAATGAAATATTAAGTAAATTATTGTGTAATATACAGTGAGGAAGCAATCAGATACTTTTTAAAGCAAGATAGTCAGTTTATTGATGCAAATCTGTTTCCTAAATGAAAAAGAGGGACATTTATAGAGCTAAAATGGACAGAGGGACTGTCCCTCCAAAATCGGAACACTTGGGAGGTATGGCATTACATGAGCCACCATGAATTTAGATGGCTGCCATAAAAGTTCATTTTCAGTTGCTGCAATTAAAAATTACAGCTTCACCTAGCAATAACGGGTTGTTTTCAAGCAACAACCCATTTTAGAAGCCAATTTGACCAACATCCCATTCACATCACATTAGAGGAATGTTTAGAAAAAAAAATGGAGGAAAAAGAATAGATCATTCAACAGTAGTTTATTGATGATTTCTGGGGAGCAACAGGATATATTTTTTATTAAAAATCTGATAACTGAATAGGCAATCATACAAAAGGTAAAATCTATTCTATACTTGTGTTAACCACACAGGCAATTGTCATCAGAGTAAGAGTTTCTATCTCAATAATGTTCTAAGCAGAGTTGTCAATGATGTGCACAATATAACTGTAATTATAATGATGACTTTATGATTACAGATTATGGATGCTGCTAGAATGAAAGCTTTAATAACATGTGCCACATGTGCTTACTCTCTCTAATGTACAGTAAAATGTGCTCCCTGTGGAAAACAGAAGAGTAAAAGTGTAGCTTCACTTCATAACATCTCAGTCATAAGGCTACCATATGGGTGGACATGTACAAAAATTTTAAATCCACAACCACTTTATGAATGGAATCTCAGTTAAAGTGGTTCTCCACTTAGAACAATCACTACTTCTTATAGAGGTTCTTTGACAATAAGTTTATCAGGGTGCCCTTCATTCTCTCACTGGGGCTCCTAGCAATAACATGTCATTTGTGGGTTACTCTCGTAGTAATTGTTCAATTCCGCTGAAGCACCATCACAGGGAAATGAAGCATTACACAGTGCCCATTCAAATCAATGAGCTGTCCATATAATGCAGGACAGGTCCTCCAAAGATAGATACGCTCTTTGTAATCACTTTCCACTCAGCCCAAAAAATTAGAATCCTTAAAGGGGTGTACAATTCAATTATATTGATGGATTGACAGGGGCCAAATTAAAAGGAAAAAAATATAGTCATC
>JAODAL010085760.1:0-10476 GCA_025379985.1 Phyllomedusa bahiana
CACATCAATCCTGTGGAATATAAGCTGTCTTCCCCCCTGATGCGGGTCCCGAACTCCTTCCATGTCTCCCTTCTGAAGCCGGTTATCCTGAATTGTTTCTCCAGGAAGATTGCTCCTCCCACTCCTGAGGCGGACGCCACCAACGTCTTTACTATAAAGGAGGTTTTGGCCATGAAGACGATCAGGGGGGAGCAATATATCCTCATTGACTGGAAGGGGTTCGGGCCAGAAGAAAGGTCCTGAGAGCCAGAAGACAATATCCTGGACCATCCTTGCCCCGCTGCGCCAGCACTGTTGAATTTAAAGGGCCAGCGCACCGGTAATTTCCTATTGCCGGTCGCTTCCCCTATTTAAGCCTGCCCCTTCCTGATTCCCTTGCCGGATCTTTAGTGCCTAATAGCCTACTGAGTAAGCGTTTTTTGAGTCTTCCGTTATACCGTGTACCATACCATTTGCCTCTGTCCCTCGACTACGAACCATTGCCGCCTGTCCTGACCTTACCATCTGTCCCTGACTACGTCTTGCCTTGCGATTCTGTACCACACTACACCTCGGCTGCCATCACAAGTCACGTCAGGGGTAAGAACCTGGTAGATTCCTGCCACAGCATGTCCATCCTGCTTTGCGGCGTGCTCTGGTGAATACCGGGACCTACTCCCTGGCGTGGTCCATACCATCGCTTGCGGTGGTCCAGTGGATCCACTACCATTGACTGTGACACCATTATTTAGTAGTTTTATAAAACATACTTAACTTTCTGCTATAGGTTTTCGCATATTTTTATTTATATAAAATGTGTCATTTGGGAGACCTTTTATTTTTACCATCTGCTGTCCTGCTGTTTCAGCATTCCTGCAATTAGGTGAGGGAACTTAGAAGCCACATCTCGATTACAGGTTGATTTGATAATGTCATTACTCTGGTCTGTATCAGTTGATGTGAGACTGGGCAGAGGCAGGGAGGCAAAGTACAGTAGTTTTGTGGTGGGCTCCAAAATCAATTATTCTGGTGGGCCTTGGGAACCCTCGTCTGACACTACCTAGCACCATGTGATCATTGGGGCTCAGTAACTGCAGAAGCTGATGGGTCTCATCAGTCCAAAATTAGCTCTGCAGTGACTCCATGGGGTGTATTTCACCATTTCGTAGTCCTACCTCTGACAACCCTAAAACATTGTATCGCCCATATATGAATGTCCGTAATGGAAAAGTGACACAATTATAAGCATTATTTTATTACCACTTTTGATGTTTAAAAAAATAAATAAAAAAGTTACTATTTTTTACCATTTTACAAAAATTGTAATGTAAAAATTACATAAAATTAAAGCTTAACATATCATGAGAAAAGCGAAAAAATTAGTAGAATAACTGTGAGAATGTGTTTAAGCATTCAAACTGCATGTACTAAGGAAAGATAAAATGTAAGCATAAAGAGGGGGGTGGTTAGGGATTGGTCAATGATGATGCAATGTGTTGCAGCTTGGCTCAACATGTTAATAGGGAGGGAGGGGGAATTTTTTCACCACGCCCAGAGTGCAATTTAGCCTTGTGTCACAAGCAATTAGATCAGGGAATTTGGCAAGCAGAGACTTATCTGGGTCACAGACAGAGAGGTCAGGGCAGGGGGCAGGCAGGGAATAGTCTGTAAATGTAAGCCTAAGAGTCATAACCAGGAAACACTATACACTTAGATGCTTAATGGCAAAATTCACAACAGGTGTTTGATCCCTGAATCACCAAATATGTTTAGAGGATCAATTGATCAATTTGATCAACAGTCCTGCTCATCATGCTGTTTACATTTCAACATCATGAAAACAAGACAACACCTTACAATTGATCAACAGTACCGCATCATTCCAAGGCTTCAAGCAGGATGCTCTCAGACGGAAGTGGCCACTGAGATTAGTGTGTCATAGAGTGTTATCAGCCGGTTGCACCAGAGATACAAATAGACTGGAAGAGTCACGAAAAGGCAAAGAAAAGAAAAAAGACTGGTGCTAGTTAGTAAAAGGCAGCACCTAGTTTCGGATAAAAAAATAGGTGGAATACGTTGGGAAAAAATGCGAAAAACCCCCTAAAAAATCATTATTTTTTTAAAACAAAGTTCAGGAAAAATTTGAGAATTTGGGGAAAGGGCACAAAGTGCCATTAATTTTAAATAAAAAAACCCATACTTTGAGGAGGTTTCCTTTTTGGGCACAGAGGTTGGGATGTTGCGCCTTTTTTTTCTGGCGAAAACGCGCCTCACCATCTCGAATCCCCCGTTGGGCGCAGGGGGTGTGTTTTGAGATGGGCGAATTTCTCAAAAAATTTGGTTCGTCACTTCGCGAATTTTCCCCACAAAATTTGTTTCTCCCCAATTCTTCGGCACGAATCACTTAAAAAAAAACAGCTATTTCCGGGGCTGCCCAGAGCCTGCGGGGTGCTGTAGAACGTTGTGCCATGCTTAAATATGAAAGGGGGAGCTTGGTTTGGTTTTCCCTTACAATGTTGTGTTTTAGATGACAGCAAAAGACGGGCCCCCGCTCTTAGGAATCGTTTTCACTAAAAATGCCCGGGGCCCATTTTAGGGGGGCCAAAACTGCCCAAAAAAACTAAAGCAGGAAAGTGCCTGATAAAGTCATGGCAGAAAAAGCTGGAAAAAAAAAAAACTGAGACCCGGGTTGGCAACATTATTTGACAAGTGTGGAGGTGCCCGGGGGCGCCACGAGCATGAGGTAAGACAGGGGCACAATAAACATTCTGGAAGTGGAAAAAAACAGTCCCGGGCCCCCAGATTTGGCACAATGACACAGTGTGGGGGTCACTTTTGGCGGGCAGCATGAGGTCAGGCAGGGGCACAATAAAAAATTCTGGGCGGGGCAAAAAAGGAGGGGCCAAAGAGGGGTACAATGACCAGTGTGGAGGGCCGGAAAGGAGCAACAGCAGCAGCATAAGGTAAACCCAGGGGAAACAATGACACCAGTGTGGAGGGAAAGGGGCAGCAGCCACATCAGCAGCATGGGGGCGGGACAGTGGCACAATGACAAATTCTGGAGGTGGCAAAAACAGGAGTAGGCCACGTTTGGGGGGCCACGGCAGCGCCACGGCAGCCCCCAATGACAGCCCATTTGGGCAAAAAGAACAGTGTGGGGGGCACGAAAAAGGGCACACCAAAAGCATGAGGTCAGAGAGGGGCACAATGACTTTTCTGAAAGGTGGAAAAAATGAAATTAGCCACGGGGAGGGGCAAATGCCTGGAGCGGGGGTCAGGGCCGGCGCAGAAATGGGGTCAGGCATTGGAAAATTTGACAGAGAGGGAGGTATGACAGGGCAAAAAGAAATGGGGGTTCAGAGAGGGGCCCAAATGACATTTTTGGAGGTGGCAAAACAGTCCCAGGCCCCCAGAGTGGCCAATGACAAAAGTGGGAGGTCACGGCAACAGAAACAAACCCCAAGCACATGGGGCACTTAGAGTGGCACAAGGGACAGAGTGTTGAGGGGGGGTGCAATACCAGTCCCTGGTAAAGACGGGGAAAAGGCAAAAGGAAAGAAACTATCAAAATTGTGGGAATCGGGGGGGGTGGGGGATCAAATAGGGGTTGAGGCAGGTATTTTGAACCCGGGACTGCCCGCCTAAGGCATTGGTGTGTGGAAATCCTGGCCGACCCAAGCCTGATTCATCTTGAAAAAGGGGTTAAATCTTTTAAAAAACATTCCCCCGGGGAACAAGGGGGTTCCCCTTTTTGGTAAGGGAGGGCCCCCCCGCCGCACTGAACACCCGCTCTGAGCCACACTACTGGCCGGGGGGGAAAAAGCTTCTCCCCCCTCCCAAACTCGGCAAGTTGCGGCCCCCAAAACCCAGTTTGGTGCCCAGTAGTCCAGCGGAATCTTCTAACTGGGGTGGAGAGTGCTGCCCCCAAGTAGGCCAAAACCCTTTTGGTTCGGGGAAATTTCCCATGTCCTGTGCTGTGCTTGTGGTGACTGCCCCCCTTCACTAGGGGGGTTTGGAAGGGAAGTTTGCTCATTAGTAAACTCCAGACTTGGTTACTGCTGATGGAGCGGGTTACTGCCCCCTACCCCCCCCCCCTTCCCCCAGCACCGGGGGCAGTAGAAAGTGAGCGTTGGGGAACCCCCCCCGGGTCAGCCCTTTGTCGGGGAGGGACGATGCCGCACATGGGCAGGGCCCCAAACTGTTTACGGGGGTTTTCCCCCTATAGTATTTGAGTTTGTCCCCCCCTTAAATTAGGGGAAAAAAAAGGCTCCCATTTTGGCCCGGTACGAGGGCCCAATAGGGGGGAGAGCCAGAAGTCACCCCTTTCTCCCGGATGCTGACTATTCGGCTGTCACTAGCCAGGAAAAATTTTCAGGGCGGGGGGAACATCTCACAAGTGACCCCGAGGGGCTCCCTCCCTCCTTTCCCTGTTTTACTCCCACGGTGCTTGGGCCCAATCCCCTTCGCTTCCCATCTCCACCCACCTCCTCCAGCTGCTCCTGTCCCCCCTCTCTTGCACCGGGTAAAATCCATCATTTAAACCAAAACAATGCTTCTGCTCCAATGTCCTCCTCCTCTCCTCCCCCCTTTTAAAAAGTCCCCCCCGGGGACTCATGGGGCCCCCGAGATGAAAGTCCCCCACATCCCCAAGCCCCCCGGCCCAAAACAGATTTTAGCATCTGTTCCAGGACATAACCCGTGGAATGACGTTATTCACCCCGTAGTCCTGGGCGACTGAAAATAACGTGGCCTCCTGGGAATGGCCTCAACAAACGGCGGGTGTCACGCATGACTGCCATGGCTGACATCAAAGTTACACAGGGGAGTATTCTGTCTGCCGGGATCATCAAAAAATCGTTAATGGCCTTTCTCTTTTAATACAGTCGGTCCAACTTGTGCAGGCGGGAAATTCCCAGGGGGGGAAACATCGCATATAAGAGCGTTTTTTGGGGGAGGCCGTTCTGCCGCTGCAACTCGAGGAGGGGGTTTTTCCTGGTTTGTACGAAGGGAAATAAAGTGCATGCACATTTTCCGGGCCTTTTTCCCCAGAAGGTTTCTGAAGATCGGTGGAAGACTTCAGGCCCCTTTTTACAACCAAAATTTGAACCCCCTGGCCATGCGGGGGCCATGGACCATCCCCCCTCGGTGAAAGCGGGGGACCCCATGTTCCCCCCCTTTGTCCGTCACCAGGGTTTCCCCTTTTTTTTCCCCCAGTTTGGCGCGGAGAAAGCCACACATAAATTTCTTCTGCATGACGCGGAGCAGTCCTCCCCTGTGGGGACTTCGTTCCCCGAGGAAAAAGCTGGGGTTAGAACGGGGGCGGGGACACCCCCGTGCCCTACACATGGGGGTTTAGGAGAAAGTACTTGGGGAAAGGCTGTATGGGGGTGGGGTGGAGGGGAGGAGGGGGGACATTGGCGCAGGAGCAGCTTTTAAACAACTTTGGGGGAAAAAAAAGCGGGCGTCCCCGGGTCCCAAGTTTTTTGGGTTGTCCCCTGGGCAGGAACACTTTCACCCATTTGGGCCGTAAAGGACATTTTATTTGGCCCTGACCTTAGTTACAGCCCCAGACGCCCGCGCTCCCGTGTACCTTGAAAAAAACCGATAAGCTAAGGCTGACCCACTTTCTTTTTTAAACATTTTTTATGAAGTGCTGGAAACTCCCTTTTTTTGGAAAAGAAATTAGGGTTTGGGAAAATTTCTCCATCTGGGCCGGCACAACCCATTATTTTTCTGAAGGGTGAAAAGAGTCCCCCTTTTGGGGAAAGGGGGGGGACTGCAGTCCCAAACAACTTGGCCCAGAGCCCCGGTCAGCTGCCTGCACCTTGGGAAAGGGTTGGGCCGCATACTTTTTGTCTCTTTACAATCGCCTCTCTGAACGACTCCCGGGCCCCAAATGAGTAGCAAAGGAGCGGGAGCTTTCGGGCCCGGGAGAGGAGGTCAAAAGAAACAGCTGCCTTCTGCAGAGGGGGTGGAGCCTTGCCCGGGCGGAAATGGCATGGCGTGCCATGGCCGCTGCTCCCTGCTGCAGCGGCGGGAAAGGCCCCAAACATCTGACCCCTTTTTCCCCCCAGGCCCCCGGATGGTGACCCCTGCATGTGTTGACCCCCGGGGGGCCTTTGTGCCAACGTTAGCCCCCTGGCCCCGCTTCACTTTCTGCCCAAAAGATTCAACATACCCCCATATTGGGTTCCGATGTCTTAGCAAAAAACTCCCAACACCCGCCGAGTTCGGTTTTTTTACCGCCAACCCTCCGCACTGGGTAAACAGGGGCCCGCCGTTTGCCCGCCTGAGCCCCTGTGCCGCTACTGTTTTGGGGCCCTGGGGAAGGGGTTTTTCTCCCCCGGGGCCCGCTTGGCTCCAGCCCTCACACTGCTGCAAACCCTGCTGACTCACGGCCCACAACCCACTTGCGGCGCGCCGCTGCCTGAGGGCCCCAAGCGACGCCCCTTTTTCCCCTGACATGTAAACCCCTTTGCTTCCCCCGGCCCCCCAAGTGCGGTCGGCTACATCAACATCTATTTGGTTTCATCGTCACAAATGCCCCTCATCCCCCCGGTTTTGGGTAAGCCGAGGCGGGACCTCTCCCCACAAGACCCCCCCAGGGCCCTCTCCACATCTTTTACTTTGCCCCCTACGGGCAAAAAGGGCGGGGGGATTTTGGGGCCCCATTTCTTCGCTCCCAAGTACTGCGATGCCCCCTAAAAATTTTTCATCCTCGTATAAAGGGGCGCAGACCCCAGACCCTTAGTAAAATCCCCTGACGGGGGAACTGGATGGGGACAGAGGCGGGTGGGGGACAGGTGGGGGGCCGCGGGACCCGCTCCCGGGCCATGCCAATTTTAAAAGTGTTGTTTTGGGGTTCCCCACCGACTCTTGGCGGGGGTTTTCAGATGTAAATGGGAGGAAAGGATGCCCCTAGTAAAACCAATCAAGAACCCTTGGGTTGCTGAACAAACCCCGGCCGCTAGATAAACGGGCATTTGGGGCCCTCAACCGAGGACCCCCGGGTGCGACGTCCCCTTGCTGTGCTGCCACCTGGGCCCGTTTAGAAAAAGTTTTTGCCAAATTTCCACTCGCAATTTTCGAGCCCGCCACCCTCTGTCTGACATTTCTGTTTTTTCTAAAATGTAAGACACTGTTTGATGAAGTATCTGTAAATTTAAAAATATACAAACCCCGTTTTTTACCTCCAAAAGAACCCCGTAAAACTTGGGGGAAAAACCCCTTTGGTTTTAAATTGCGCTCCACAAATGGCCAGGAAAAAAAAACTTGTATGTGTGTTTACAAACCCCTGTGTGGTTTTTTCTAAAAGTAAAAGCACATACAGGCTTAATTAACCTTGCTTGTGAATTATGGGTACAAAAAAAATGTATATATTTCGGGGTTGAAAAAAGGGCGGGTTTTTTTTTGTCAGCACAGCACAAAACAACGCTTAATTAACCCCTGGAGTAAATTGCGCAATAGAATTGAGCCCCACAAAATAGTAGCTTTTTAGCGTAAAAAAAAATGGCGTAAATTTTTTACGCCCACAAAAAGAATAAAAATTTTAATTAACCTTTTTCTTGTGAATTAAAGGTACCAAAAAAAAAAATTTTATTTGGCGGGTTTAAAAAGAAAGGGTTTTTTTTGTCAGCAACCAGCAAAACAACGCTTAATTAACCCCTGGATGAAATTTTCAATAAAAATTTGAGCCACCACAAACTTGTAGTTTGTAGCGTGTTACAATGGCGTATTTTCTACGCCACAAAAACAAAAGATAAAAATTTTAATTAAACCTTTTCTTTTGAAAATTTGGCTACCAAAAAAAAAAAATATATTTGGCGTTTAAAAAAAAACCGGGTTTTTTTTTGTCAGCACCCCCAGCAAAACAACGCTTAAATTAAACCCCTGGGTGTAAATTGGCAAAAGGGAAATTTAGCAGGGCCCAAAAAAGAAGTGGTATTTGTATTGTAAAAAAAACCGTTTTTTTAAATGAATTTCAACAAACTGGGTTAGATCCCACTTGGATATTGAAATTTTATAGGGAGCTGCGTGGACGCACACTGGATTTCAGATCCAATACCCCAAAAAAAACAAAATAAACATTCAGAGAACAGTCCCCTGAGACAAACTAGACACCCCAACCAAAAAAACGCTGGTAAAAATCGTTCCTTTTAGAAAGCGCTATCACCCCCAGCAGACCTTTTCCCCGCAGTACAGTGAGAAAGGGGTGTGAGCTCCCAGCGGGGCGCTCGGTCCCTTAAAATAGTTTCGGTGACGCCCCAGAATTTCCCCCGGTCCCCTGATTGGCTTCATCTCTGCACATTCATGCGGCTAAGGCCCCCTTTTTCCTCCCCGGTGCCTTTTCCCATGAAAGCCCTGTGCTCGAAGGGCCCTTTTATCAATGAAAAGCACTTCGTTCCGGGGAATAACCCCCAAAGTTCGATTTCGTTACGAACCCAAGTTTTCCTAAATTCTAAAAAAGAATTCCCCTTGTTAAAAAACGATTCGCCCATCCTAGATGTGATGTTTTAACGCAACCTTTTGCCAACCCCTTTTGGCTGCGCCTAAAATGAAGGGGCGTGGGGATGGGGGCGCCCCCTGGGGTTCTGGGGCTGGACTCGGAAAAATTTTAAAACTCCCAAGGCATGCATGATCGCGGGTTCCCGGGAAAATGAGGGGCATTGCAGTGCTCAACAGCTCCAACAGGAGACCTTTGTTGAATGGGTTTTTTCTGAGCAGAGAAATCGAAGTGGGCGCGGGGTTTTTTTTTTGTTGGGTATACTGTTTTCATTTTAAAATTCTAAGCAGGCCAAATTCATCGGAAAAATTTTTGTTAGGAAAAAATTTTTAAAAAAACATCTTTTCCCAAAGCTGCATTGGCTTATGTGATGTTAAATTAATGTAAATTTTCCCCGGACTTTTGGGAAAACTTTTTGGGGTGAAAATTTTTTTTTTTTTTAAACTCAAAATATATAATGTCATTAATATTAATTTTTTAAAAAAAAAAAAAAAAATTTAATACATTGATTTAATTGCCCCGCACTTGAAAAGTTATTTATTTAAATAATTTATTTAAAAACCAATCCATTTTATTCTTTATACGGGTAATGTATTTTCCGACGCGAAAACGTCCGGATTACTTTGCAAATACTTTCCACACTTTGTGACGCGTATCTGAAAGGTTTTGAAAAACGGATTTCGCTTTGGAAATACTTCCCCCTAGTAAATAGGGGGAATGTATTTCCAAAGGGGAAATCCGTTGCAAATTTCGTTGAAATAAGGTCACAAAGGGGAACGTATTTGAAATGTAACCCGGAACGGTTTTTTGCGTCGGAATACTTACACGTATGGAAGAAAAAATTGGAGGGGTCATTTAAATAAAGTACTTTAAAAAAACAAAATCCAAGTGCTGGAACAATTAAATCAAGTATTAAAAATTTTTTTACAAAAACATTAATGAAATATATTTTTTCTCTCTGAGAAAAACATTCTCCCTATAAAAAGTTTTCAAAGTTCTGAAAATTACAAAAATTTTAACATCAAATAAGCCAAGCAGTGTTGTACAGATGTAAATTTTTGGTCTATTGTTTTAAAAAAAAATGAAGAAGTATTTGGACAGATGTTTTTTGGTCTTTTTGTTGTAAAAAAAAATGAAGTTTTATTTTTTCTTCTTTAAATTTTTTCTATTTTGATTGTCAGCAAGAGCCAGCTGTCACGGGGCTCGGTCCGCGGCCCCCCCCGGGGGCCCGTCCCCTGCGTTTACAGGTCGGTGCGGGTGCGCTGCCCGCACCCGTGTCCTTCTTCCCTGCCCGGGAAACCCCGTACTTACCGTCCCGTCCTGTGTGGGCTCCAACAGCGCCGCGCGCTACCCGTGCTTGGGGCGCGCGCGAGTCTGGTCGGGTTTTAAAAGGGGCCCAAATCCCAGAAAATTTGGTTATTGGGGGGCCCTGGTCCTATTTAAGGAATACCCCCCCCAACACTTCCTGCCAGTTGTTGGTGTGCGTTGCAAGTTGGAGAGGTTCTAGTCTGTCTGATTTCTGTGTACCAGTCCGTTCCCCCTAGTTACCTGACCTTCCTGTTTGCGCCCGCCCTGACCGTCTGTTGACGCTGACCGCGAACCTCTTGCCTGCCCTGAACCCCCTGCCTGTCCCAACTTGTTTGGATATGATTCGTACCACGCATTACCCCGGCCGCCATCGCAAGCAAATCACGTCAGGGTAGCGACCCGGTAGCCCACGCCGCAGAAGTCCCTCCCCCTTTTCGGCGGGGTCGGTGAAAACCCGGGGGTACTTTTACTCCGCTCCCTGGCGTAGCTTAAATATCATTTCTTGCGGTGGTCCCGCGAATCCACCTCCGATTACACCGACAGCAAATTGGCTGGGACCTGTGGTTCTCAAGCAGGATTTTATGTTCCAGGGCTTTTTTGGACGTTTTACGATATTTAGTCTGTAAATACTCCCAACTAGCCTAAAAAAAAAAACCAAGTAGCTTAGAATGTACCTATGGGGCCCC